>JAVXUP010001978.1:0-171247 GCA_033070095.1 Escallonia herrerae | reverse complement strand
TTGAGGGGACACCTGAGGATGGCATTTCCCCGAGGGTGTTTCCCTTGGCCATTCGGATGGCGCAGGGAAGGCAGGTCGGCTTGGCTCCGGTGTACTTGGGCACGTTATACTCGCGGCTAGATCAGTTCGTGAATGACGTGAAGCGGTCGTATGGTCGGTATCAGGTGGCGACGTACGTGGACTGGATGTTCTTGCAGAGGTACCTGTACGAGTGCTTTCCAGGGTACCGTCCTGACGGATACCCACTCGCACACCCGTCACCGACGATGGGGACAGTGACCCGTCCAGGCAGGTCGCGGCAGGTGGCGTTGTGGTGTAGCGGGTCTCGGGCTTTTGCTTGGGCAGGCATCAGGAGGCCGGGGTGCCCGTTGGCACAGATTCTAGACAAACGGGGGGAATGCGAGCGACGGCCCTATATGGAGATGCATGCGTCATATGGTACGCCGCCATGGCTGCACGTGCAGGAGGTGACGACAGATCTGAGCAGGAGAGGCGAGCTAGCGCCAGGACAGCTGGCGCTATTGGTCGCGTATTTTCCCGGCTGGCTCTCGGTATTGACAGATGATGGCGGGAAGCCCGCCGAGTGCTGCTATTATGTGGCGAGGTATTGCCCGGACCGTCTGTCGTTGGCGTTCGGGTATGATCTAGAGCCCCCATGCGGTTATGACAGCCCTTGGAGTGTGGCGACGGCTTTTGGGTATACACTATATGACAGAGCCCGCGAGTGGCCGGCACCGACGACAGAGTGGAGGCAGCCAGGGACAGAGGTGGCAGGGGCGGTGACCGCGGATTATGCGCATTGGTGGGAGCGACTGCGAGGGAGCTGGGCCGGATGGCTGGCACAGCCGTCAGGCACACGTCGACAGGTAGATGTGTTCGCATGTGACCGAGCCCTGAGTTTGATATCGGCCACAGTCGCGAGGCAGTGCGGGATGCTGTCACTGGTGACCGGGAGTTCTGTTCCGAGCTCGGAGAGGGAGGCGGAGGAGGATGCGGTAGAGTTGGGGGACGCTGCTCCCGGGGAGGACCGTGGGGAGGAGCCTATTGCCGAGGTGCCGAGGGTGCCGGGGGCCGGCAAGGGGCCCTTGTCGGCATTGCGAGTGGGGATGATGGAGACAGCGCGTCAGGCTAGTGCTGGTACCTCAGCCCCACACCTATCAGGGGCGAAGAGGCCGCGCGACGTATTAGAGGAGCTAGACTCTGAGGTTTGCTTCTGTCCTTTCTTTTTGTCGTATAAATATGGTTTGCATATTGCTCATAATCTGTGAACTGACAGCGGTTTTGCCAGGGGGACGAGGAAGAGGCGGTCGCGGGGGGAGCGAGGCTGAGACTGAGATCGAAGGCGAGGAGGCTATGGCAGCCGAGGCCGGCAGATTAGTTGACAGTGATGAGACCGAGGCCGTTGAGCTATTGACGGCCAGTGTGCCGAGGAGGGTGAGCCCATTGCCTGCTACTGAGGAAACGGTGGGGGCACTATACGGCGGAGAGGGGAGCGATACGGTGATGTTCGACATTGACGAGGACTGGTGGACAGGCATGGAGACGCAGGTTGTGGGAGGTGATGGTGGCGAAATGGCGGAGCCTGAGTCTGTTGTTGCTGCCTCGATTCGTGAGCGAGAGACACCGGTTCAGGCTGTGGTGGTGCGACGGCATGACACATTGCCGGAGTCCGTGGTTGAGGTCGGAGCTACTCTTCTGGCGATGCACTCAGCCACGATTGGGGCGCAGAGGGCGGGTGGGATGTCGGAGATTTCTGCAGCGGGCGGCAGTGGCGCGACAGTCGGAGAGATGAGTAGAGGATCCTCGAGCGGTCAGGTGGATGTGGCAGCTTGGGGGGGCCTCCAGCTACCAGCGGAGACTGTGCGCCGGTTAGAACTGGTGAAGGCAGCGTTCCCGCAGACATTCGAGAGCGTGGTGGTAGAGAACCCAGTACTACGGATGTGGGTGTCTGCAGGGTTTATGGAGTGGTTGCTGCCGTTCGCCAGTGTGCCGTCGTCGGGTTGGACTGCAGAGTTCGTTGCTCGGTCGCTTTCAGAGTTCGCTCCGTTCACATCGCTAGGTATGCAGCTGGACTGGCTAGCAGATTTCTTTAGATCGAGGAGCGTCAGCCACGATATGGATGAGAGGCGTGCAGTCGTGGTTATGCGGGAGATGTTGCTGGAGCGGCGCCGCACAGGATTAGAGGCAGAGCGGTCAGAGATCACGGCAGAGTTGGCCGGGATTGACATGCAGGTGGCAGAGATAGAGAGACAGCTCGTCGATTTGCAGAGGCAGTTGTCCGATCTACAGAGGCGGCGAGGTGAGGTGGACGGGCGAGAGTCAGAGCGGTTAGGGCGACAGGCCGAGCTTGATGCTGGATGGTCAGAGGTACAAGCGGAGCGGGAGGTACTTCAGGCATTCAGCTCCCACCCAGTTGCATCGCTGTTGTCTAGACTTTCCTAGCTTGTATGTTACTTTGCCGTAGTTGTAGTGCTTAACGACGGCTAGTAAACGTTTGATGTATATGTACATATTTTTGATGGTCTCGGCTTATTGTATGTTATGTTCGGTTGCTCTCTTCTTTCTTCTCTCTTCTTTTTTTTTTGAATGTCTTGCTTGTTTCGGTTACTTGTGAATGCTCTCCCATTCCCGCTCGTAGAAAGTGACTTAGGAAGCATAGGTTGAGAATGAGTGCCAGCTGGGCAGAAGTTGAGGTAACAGCATGACTTTGTATTGATAGGACGCGGTACAAAACACCATTACATGACTAGTGTAGAACGCTACACAGATCAACAAAAAAATACAAGTCTGCAAGCAATGTCGCATGTACAAAAATGCTACGAGGGCGCGTTCTATGACGCGGGCTTATGTTGTCGCGACTACACATAATACTTCTTCAGGTAGCGGCCGTTGATGGGGGCCGAGACCTGACCGTCGTCGTGGTTGAGCAGGAGGTACGAGCCATTAGTGCGGGCTTCGTGCACCGTGAAAGGGCCCTCCCAGTTTGGCGTGAATTTAGGAGCTGACATGTTGGCCCGCACATGCTTGGCGGCTTGAAGAACAAGGTCGCCCTCGATAAACGAACGTGGCTTGACGGTCTTCCCATAAGCTTTCGTGAGCTGCTCATGATACTTCTTCATGCGGCGCAGGGCCGTGGCTCGTCGTTCGTCGAGGCCGTCAAGTGCCGCCAGCCGGGCTGCTTCATCTCCGAGACTGCTGCTTAGGGAAAGTCGAGCCGATGGTTCTGCGATCTCGGCAGGTACCACACACTCGTCCCCGTAGACGAGAGAGAAGGGCGTGGCCTTTGTCGCTGTGTGCATGGATGTTCTGTAGGCCCAGAGTGCCAGATTCAGTTGTTCGGACCACGACCGGTCGGCGTCATGCACCATTCGCGATAATACTCGTAGCAAAGTCTTGTTGGACGCTTCAGCTTGACCATTACCTTGCGGGTAATAGGGAGTTGATGTGGCATGGCTGATGTTGTACCTTTCCATGAGAGCTCGAACCTCTCGGTTAATGAATGGGGTGCCATTGTCAGATATAATACATCGAGGGATGCCGAAACGACAGATGACGTCGCGTAAGAAGTTGGAAACGGCACCTCCCGTGGCTCTCCGCAGAGGTACGGCTTCAACCCACTTCGTAAAGCGTTCAGTAGCAACCATGATCCATGAATGGCTTCTGGACGGCGGGTGGATGGGGCCGATGAGGTCGAGGGCCCAAGAATGAAATGGCCAAGGTGCTGAGATCATGTGCAAGTCGGATGCTGGCGAGTGTATCCTGTCGGCGTGCCGCTGGCAGGGTTGGCAGCGTCGGACATGCGAGATGGAGTCGGATTCCATAGTCGGCCAATAATACCCCAATCTTAGTAATTCTGCATACAGCTTCTGGGAGCCTTGATGTTCACCACAATCACCATTGTGTACTTCGTTAATGACTTTGACCACTTGGGCACCTTGCAAGCATCGCAGGGTGCGTCCCGAAAATCCCTTGCGAAATAACTCGCCTTCCGTCACAAAATACCTGACTGCCTTGCGCTTGATGGATCGTGCTGAGCCGCGGTCAGGTGGTAGAATCCCGTGGGATAGATACTGGATGAAAGGCTGGCGCCAGTCACCCTCGATGTCAATGACAAGAGCTTCGGCACCGTCGGGTGCATACAAGCACTCGGGACAATCCTTTTGTATATCCGAGGCGTCCTTGGCCATGGATGGCCAATATAATCCCATACGCTGGAGGCGACGATACAGAGGGGGACCGTCGAGGCCACAACACTTCTGGTGGCCGAGCTGTAATTTGTGTTTTGCCTCTTCCGGTGCCAAACATCTTGCTAGAGTGCCTCCGGGACACCGCCTGTATAAGACATCTCCCATCATTGAAAAGTCTGTAAGGGTGGAGGCATGAGCAAGAGATGGCGCTTTAAGTTTGTCGATGATAGGTTGCCTCCAATCGTCCGCAGTAACGTCCCTCGGGACTAGGTTCAGTGCTGTGCATGGTTCCATTCTCTTGACGATGGTTAGCATCCGTTGTTCACCATCGACCTCTATCTTTGACGCGATCGTGGCCAAGCAGTCCGCATGTCTGTTGTGGCACCTATTGTGATGTTCATACTGGACATGACCGAGTCTTCCTTCCAAGTGTTGCACCAAGGCACGATAAGGTGCCAAGGCTGGTTCTTTGACCGCGAACTCCCCGTCCGCCTGCTTCATGACCAGATTTGAATCTCCTTTCACACACAGCGCCTTAGCCCCCATACTGACGGCGATCATGAGGCCAATGACAAGTGCCTCGTATTCAGCTTCGTTGTTAGACACCGGGAATGCAAGTTTGAAGGATAATGAAGTGGTAACACCGTCTGGTGCCCGCAAGACTATGCCGGCACCCCCTTGCCGGAGGGGCGTGCCATTGGGGTCTTTGCTAGTGGCAGAGCCGTCGAATTCAAGCGTCCACAGTCCATCGATGTCGGTGATCAGGGCTGTCTCCTCCCCCGGCAGTTGATCCGATATCGGTTCACATTGTTGGCGTGGGAAGAAGGCCAGGAGGTCTGCGAGTGCTTGGCTCCGCAGAGCTGTAGGATTCTTGATAGATAAACCGAATTCGGCCAACAGCAGCAACCACCGTGTGAGTCGGCCAGACAGGGCGGGACGCGTAAGCATGTAACGGAGCGGGTCAGCCTTGGTGACGAGTGTGATCTGATGCGCCAGAAAGTAATGTCTGAACTTCTGTGAGGCGTACACCAAGGCTAGACAGTGTTTCTCGAGCTCGGAGTAGTTGGCTTCGGGCCCTCTGATCACTCTACTGAGGTAATAAACAGGACGCTCGACACCTTCGACTTCTTGGGCAAGCAAAGCCCCGATGGATCTGGGTGTGGAAGTCAGGTAGAGTAGGAGTGGGATGCCCCGTTGTGGTACGACCATGGTTTGCGGTGACATGAGGACCGCCTTAATCTGTTCAAATGCTTGCCGTTGGGGCGCGCCCCAATTCCACGGTGCGCTTTTACGCGTCAAGTGTTGAAATGGCGTAATGAGCTCGGCCAGTGCGGGTATGAAGCGTCGGAGGTAAGAGACCTTGCCGAGGAAGCTCTTCAGTTGCTTTGTGTTCTTGGGGGGGGGCATTTCTTGGATGGAGGCTGCTTTCGAGGGGTCAACGTCGATGCCCTGTCGACTGACCAAGAACCCGAGGAACTTGCCGGAGGAGACTCCGAAGGCACATTTCAATGGATTCATCCGCATGTTATACTGGCGGCAACGATCAAAGACCGCTTGAAGGTCGGTGAGGTGATCACTTTCCTTCCTGGATTTGATAATAAGATCGTCGACATAGTCTTCCACAGTATGGTGTATCATGTCATGGAATATTGCTGTCATAGCCCTTTGATACGTAGCACCCGCATTCTTGAGGCCGAAAGGCATAACTTTCCAACAAAAATTACCCATAGGAGTGCGGAAGGCTGTCTTGGCGCTGTCGTCGGGGTTCATGCGAATCTGATTATAACCTGCGAACCCATCCATGAAAGATAAAGTTTCATATCCGGCGGCGGCCTCCGTGAGCATGTCGATATTGGGTAGTGGAAACTCGTCCTTGGGGCACGCCCTATTCAAGTCCCGAAAGTCGATACAGACGCGGACTTGGCCATTCTTCTTTTGTACAGGGACGACATTAGCCAGCCAAATAGGGTGAGTGATAGGTTCGATGAAGCCTGCGCGCAGGAGGCGTTCAATCTCTTGCTTGATTTTCAATTCGAGCTCGGGGCGAAATGTCCGCGGGTGCTGTCGGCTAGGGATGGATCCGGTAGCAATGTTGAGATGGTGTGTGACTAAGGCAGGATCCAGTCCGGGCATCTCATTGTAGCTCCATGCTAAGACATCACGATACTCGTGCAGGAGGGAAACCAATTCCTCTCTTCGGCCGGGGGCGAGTTTTGTGCCAATGTAGGTGTGCCGCGGTTCTTCGCCCGGGTCGGCCAGGTTGATTTCTTCAATATCTTCAGCCTGAGGTCGAGGGCCATCCTCATAGCAAGGTGGTGCCGCGCCGGGGGTGAGGTCAGGATCTGGCTGGCAATGCTCGGCCGTGCGGCACCATTCAGTCTCTCCAAGGGGGTCGGGGTCGAGGGGGTCTGAGGAGGGACCGCCTGGAGCCCCTGCATACCGTCATAATTGATAGATGATCTTGCCGTCCTTGACGATACGTCGAAAGGCCGGCTCAGCCTTTTGCTTCTTGGACTTGGGGGAAGAAGGGGGGAATTGGTCGTGGCAGCAGGCGGAAGCGGTGGGGTTGACCCATTATTCTTGTTACTTCTCCCGGTTTTGTCCTTGGAAAGCTTGTCCCCGCACAGCTCATCCCAGGTTGGCAGCCTGGTAGAATGTACATGAGTAGCATTCTCCCCATCCTCGGCGAAATTAGTGAAGAAGGAGGCCTCGGCGAAATAAGACTCGGCGCATTCAAAGGGGGCTTTGGTTGCAGGGATTGTCATTGCTACCTCATGTCCCGTAGAACCGGCTACCAGCTTCACACATTGATGGTATGTTGAGGGAACGGCCTTGTTGTCGTGGATCCATGGTCTCCCGAGCAGGAGGTGAAAGGCAGACTCGCTGTCTATTACGTGAAAAGTAGTGTCGCGACGGACAGTTCCGACCATGAGGTCGATGGTGATATGGCCGAGGGTCGACTGAGGACCCTGTCCAAAGCCGGTAATATTGACGGGGTCACGGATGATTTTCCTTGGGGGAATGCCGGCCTGTTGCAGGGTGATGAGGGGTATGATGTTGATCGAGGCGCCGCAATCAACCAAGGCACGACGGAAGCCCGTGCCATTAACAGTACACTCTAAAAACAGCGGCCGATTGTGATGCTCGATCGGCGGCGAGTCTTCATCCGAGAAGACTAAGGCCGTAGAGGGGATGTGACGTAATTCAGCCTGGGCGGCGAAGCATTCGGAACCGAGGCCGGTGGTGACCTCGAGCAGGCAATTGGAAAGGTAAGTCCGGGCGGCGGGTGAAAACCCCATTTCATCAAAAAAACTTTTGATCTTCGTCATCTGTCGAAGGGGAGGCATCGACTGCTTAGCTGGAGGAGGCACGAGGGTCAGTGTGGGCTCTGCCGGGGCTTCGTGGATTACAGGCTCGACATGGTCAGTGACAGCCATAAGGGCCTGGTGCTCCCTACTGTTGCGATGCGGTGGGTAGGGATCTTTGCGCACATCGTTATTTTTCCGTAGCTGCAGGTCGCCCGACGCTACCTTCCTTGCAAAGATGGTTCGCAGTGCATTGCAATCTTTGAGCGGATGGCCAAGGGCTCGATGGAAAGGACAGTAGGTGGGCCTGGCCTTTTCTTCGTCTGTGATATTGGTCCGCATTGGTGGCAGTTGGAAATTTTTGTCATGCGCCACCCATTCGGCCAAGAGTTCCTTCACTGTATTCAGGTCACAGGGATAGTTAGGTGCGGGTCTTTGTTGCCTTCGCTTGTCGGAGCCTTGGTTCACATCTGGAAGCTGACGCTTGAAGCCTGCATAGTTGTTGTTGTCGTTGCTACGTTGAGTGATAGGTGCATCTGCTGAGGCCAACAGCGTACTTTGCGGTCGAGGCTTCCATGACTTGACAGGACCAACTGTCTCGTAAGTTCGTCGGGCTGCCTCCTTGAGGTGTCCCCATGACCTTAACTGTAGGTTCTCGATATGCACTCGGTAGACGTCAATCATATTTTTGATGCATATGGGAACCAACGTTTCGTCTTTGCTGAAATCTGTGCACTCAAGGCACTTAAGATGAAAACGATGCACATATTTATTCAAGTCTTCCCCCTGGTTCTGGCGAATGCCAGCAATATCAACGATAGTCACGCGCTCGGTCTCGTAATGAAATTTGTCTAAGAACAGCTGGACCATGTCGCCCCAGGTGTGGACGGTCCCTGCGGGGATCTGGTGATACCAAGTGTAAGCCAAGCCCGTAAGGGACTTGTGGAATTCTCTCAACTTCAAGCTGCTTCCTGTACCATACTGCTCCAAGGAGCCTGCAAACCTTGTTAGATGTTCACGGGCGTTTCCCTCACGTCCGTTGAAGAGCACAAAGTTTGGTTGCTTGTACTTGATGGGGTAGGGTGCGATGGCGATATCATTGGCGTACGGGGCGTGTCCGGTTAGACGGGTTGAGGAGTCCGGCTCGGAATTCCTCGACAGGCGACGGACAAGGGCCTCCAAATCTGACTGAGTGACATAGTTGGAGGATGGTGCCTCATTGCCGGTCAAGGGGTGATGACCGCCTGGTGCGTCGCGAGCCCCCGAGCCCCCAGATGGCACGGCTTGATGAACGGGGACATGGGAGGGTTGGTATGGTGCAGGTGCTGGCAGGGGCAGCTGTGCAGGGGCAAGTGTGGGTTGGCGAGACATGCCCATCACTTGGCCGGGGGTTTGGTGTTGCTCAACTGGATAGGGATTAGGTTCCATCTCGATGGAGTCATGCGTTTCGGAGGAGCTTCTTGCCGGCGTCAGATGAGATGGTGTGACAGCGGGGGAATCTGCTGCAAGACTGGCCCGAGATCCGTGTGTAGCTTGCGGGGCGGCACTGCAGAAGGAGATATGTCGGCTACCGGCAGCGACGGTGTTGCGAGCCCTACCGCCAAGGGTCTAGATGTCCAAGGCGGCGGTAGTCGCGACACTGGGGCCGGGGCGATGTCAAAAGCTGGCCCCGGTCCTGAAGGCTGGATTGATGGAGCGGCCTGCTGTGAGGACAGGGCTTGTATGGATTTTTGCATGTCCATAATGGCGGCTAGTAGAGTGGTCTGTGAATCTTGCAGAGTGGTGATGGTTGGAGTGAGTTGCTGGATGGCTGCATTTACGAGCACTTGTACGTCGGGGGTAGTGGTCGGCAGCTGGTCTCGGAGCCGCGTGGCGCTAGTCTCCTCCTGATCACCGAGGTGGTGTTCTTGCATGGCGGGGTTGGGTCCTTGGCTGGTTGCCCTAGTAGCTCTCCGTTGCACAGGCATAATGCCTAAGTCCGGAAGGTATGCAAACCGCAATACGATGCTCACCTCCCCAGCGGAGTCGCCAAAATGATGGTGCCGAAAATGGTTCGATGATACGTGGAGGTGCCACAAAGGATGCGGTCTGAGTTGGCTTCCAGGTAGGCAACGTGGGAGACAGCAAGGACGGCGCAAGGGCCGAGGACAAGGCTCCCCAGACAGGTCGTGAGGGCTGGCAGTGCTGCGCAGGCAGGGTGACGATGAACAGGACCGACAGTCTACAGTCCGTGATGAGGGTATGGCGTCCAGGGTCCGTAGACGGGAGTTCAAGTATATTTCTCTCACTAGAATTCCAGAGAGAATGTTTCTTTTAGAGAGAGAAAGTGAAAAGTCCAAATGAGAAAAAGATCCTTGAAAAAGCTCCAAAGTCCACTATTTATAGGCAAAAATGTGCATGTGTCATAAGTTGACATGTGTCGCCCCCTGGGAACGACACGTCACCAGGGGGCCAACGCACTGACCCTTCGTTGGACTGCCGGTTCCTAAGTTCGTGCTGCCCTGCCCTTGCAACATCTCTCTGCCTGTCTGAGGAGACTGATCATGCCGCGGTAGCATGGTCAGAGTAGCCCGTTGCCCCAGCCTCCAGTCCAAGCCCTTACTGAATCCCACAGGTCTGGCAGCGGTGGGGAAGACCCGACGCCCAGCTGCCAGGTGGACTAGGCAAGATGCCCTTCCGAAGACCTGCTCCCGTCTCCGAGTGACCCGGGGGTCATAGTCCTTAGGGGTGCCGACGCGAGCCCCCAGTGCCAGAGCACGTAGGCCAGTCACGCAGGCACCCTGGCGGAGATAGTGTCCTGGAGGAGTAGCCTATCCCGTAGGCATATAACATGATTGCAGCGCATGGGGCGCGGTTGAGTGCGGGCGACGAGGGTCGCAGAGTGATCTCCGAGCGACGAGGGTCGTTGCGTGGATGGCGCGCGACCGTGAGCGACGGTTGTCATGGCGACAGAGCGGCCACAAGTGACGGTCATCGAGACTACGGGCGACGGTCATCGCGACGAAGGGGCACGGCCGAGAGCGACGGTTGTCGCGACTATGGCGGAGTGCGGCCGCGAGCGACGGTCGTCGTGACAATGGGGTGGGGTCAAAGGTGACGGCGTCGGTGTTCAAGGCAGGTGGCCGACCCCCATGGGGTGGCCGACCCCCAAGGGAGGCCGACGCTTGGGGTAGGCCGAGCCTAGAGGGAGGCCGACCCCCCGAGGGTGGCCGACCCCTTGGGGGAGGCCGACCCTAGAGGGAGGCCGACCCCCCGAGGGTGGCCGACCCCTCGGGGTGGCCGAACCCCAAGGGTGGCCGACCCCTTGGGGGAGGCCGACCCTAGAGGGAGGCCGACCCCCCGAGGGTGGCCGACCCCTTGGGGTGGCCGACCCCCAAGGGAGGCCGACCCTTGGGGGAGGCCGACCCTAGAGGGAGGCCGACCCCTTGGGGTGGAAGGCACGCCGAAGTCGCTTCACGAATGGTTCACGTGACTTGAGCATGCGTTGCTTTGACCGGCCCTCGAGCGTTGAAAAGTTGACCGCTGACTGGGTGATGTGTCGTGCAAAGTGGGTCCCTTGGCGGGTCTTGGGGTGCGACCAGAATAGGGTATGAACAGAGATGGTGGAGTAAGATACTTATTTTATCAACTTTGTTATTCTTGGGAACGTTGTATATCGTTTAATTTGCTTAAATTGTATTTATTAATTCGTAGGAAAGAGCACTTCTCAACACGGTAGAAGTATCCGATAATTTTAAAGCATGGAAATTGAACAGAACCCAGAAAAGATTACTGCGTGGGATTGGGTTTGGGATTTTCACGCATGGGCAGATCTTTCAACAACTTGACCGGCACTTAATAGGTGCCCTTGTTGAAAGGTGGAGAAGTGAAACGAATACGTTTCACTTCCCTCTCGGAGAGCTGACAATTACCCTAGAAGATGTAGGGTTCATCTTAGGGTTACCGGTGACGGGGCGGCCGGTAATAGCTCCTCCGTCGGAAGCAACGAATAAGAGGACCGCTAGGGACTTCTTTACTTCGATACCCCAGGATCAATTTAGCACTGGTGGTATCAAGTTGAAGTGGTTGGTAGATACCTACAAGGTTCTGCCGGATAACTACACGGATCAGATGCTTGTGCTGTACACACAAGCTTTCCTCTTGTGGGTGATGGGGGCAATTCTGTTCCCAACAACGTCGAAGAATACCGTCAGCGTCAAATATTTACCGTTGTTGGGTAACCTGCTGGAGGTTGGGGATTATGCCTGGGGAGCCGCAACTCTTGCGTACCTGTACCGAGCATTGCACAAGGCAACGAGGCCCGACTCCAAAGCGATATGTGCATGTCTCTCGCTATTGCAGGTATATCATACAATTCTTGATTACTTGCTCGTTTCTTTTTTTTTGTTGAATTGACAATAAAATTTGACGATACTTTATTTAATTTGTCTTTGCTCTCAGGTGTGGTCTTATGAACACCTTGCTACCGGCGCACCCACGCGTAGGGACGGAACCGATAATGTGTGGCCTCGGTTGTGCGCCTGGGAGTACAGCCGGAAGGACAGCCACTACCAGAGGAGAGACGATCCCCATCACAACATTACGTACTATCGGGGGGAGCTCGACTCGTTATCTCCTGGCCAGATGCGATGGGCACCGTACAAACATTTGGCGCGACGGGTGGGAGAGTCGTTCGTCTTCACGCTCTCCGGGTTGCAACGCACACCCCTGATCCACTTCGAGGTCGCAGAGTGGCAGCTGCCAGATCGCGCTATGCGCCATTTTGAGTGCCTGCAGGGGTTGCCAGCCGGCGCGCCGGATATGAGGCTTAACAGGAACCCACCGGGTGTCGGACGGTTTGGCAAGGCAAATGCGCACGACTTGTGCGCACGAGAACTTGAGGTTTGGGATTCCTGGCAGGACACGCTGGCGGCCATTGTGTCGGAGCCTGACCCCGTGATCAGCATCGAACAGTACAATGGGTGGTACTACCGCATCACCCGGAGGAGAGTAGCTCCAGTAAGGTTTGAACGCGGGGAGAAGTACCACCCTAGGGGTCAGATCGATGAGCACATGGCATACAATCTGGTAAGTTGGCCAACAAGTGCTTTAATTGAACTTGATGATTCTAACTGTGTATGAAGTTACTTATTTATTATCTCTCTGGATGTAGGTTAATGCCTCGTTCGCCTTCTTCCAGAAGTTGAGCGAGCGGAAGGATTTGGTGGATGCAATGGGCGAGGAGCTTCGCCAACAGGCTGATGCGTTGGCGTATGGCTGCGGGAATTTTTTACGCCAAGCATCGGGCCAGCCTTCCGGCGTCAGCCCGGGAATGGGTTATCCGGGGTGGCAGCCCCCATATGTGAGCGAGGGATACACCGATCCCTCGGGACAGACTTCGGGAGTGAGCCAGGGATATGGTGGTCCCTCTGTACTGGGAATGGGTGGTGATTGGGGACAGCCAAGCACCATGGGCCAGGCTCAAGCGCCGTGGGAAGACTACAGTGTGCCCTCCTTCTCTTTGCTATTGGACTCGGAACCCCAACCCTTCTCTCAGAGTCAAGTCACGCAAGACTGGGGTTTCGGACACATCAGTCTGTCGGAGACACTGCCCATTGTCCCGTGGGCAGGACCATCTACTGCTGAAGGAGGGCAATATCCCCCGGTCGACCCCCCCGAAGGAGTGCAATATCCCCCCGTCGACCCCCGAGGGCAATATCGCAAAGGGCATCCAGTGAAGCCCCTAAAGCCGCATAAATGCCAAATAATCAGAGAGCGTTATTTTAGCGGCTTCCCCCGGGACAAAGCGTTGTATAGTGTGAATCATCCGGAGGGCATGGATTACACTTGCGAGTGGGGAGAAATGGCCTCCCTGGCTCCGAGGAGTTGGTTAGACAACGGTGTCATCTCCACATACGTGGAGATTCTGAAGGAAAGGGTCGGGAGCGGCTGAACGAGTACCCGGCCGTTTTTTTGGTTGATGCCTTTTTTCATAGCCTCCTAGTGTCTGAATGGCATGAGTGGGTCGAGCAAAGGCAGAAGAAAAAGTTGAGCCAGTGGAGACCGTCCGCTAACCTACGAGCGTATCTTGCTAGGGATAGTCCAGTGAGCGCAAGTGTTGCCGACGTGTTTCTAATCCCATTTTTAGGGGAAAGCCACTGGTACTTGGTTTGCTATGAACCGGTGGAGAAAGTCGTATCGGTGATCGACAGTCTCCACGACGATACCGCCCACATGCCTGTGCTGCAGATGTACAAAGCCCAGTTGGACTCAATGGTAATATTACGATTGTTGTTTAACAGTTATTGTAACTTGGCATAAATGTTAACTCGTGTCTTACGCCGTTTTGTGTTTCTTGCAGAATATATTTTGTGCAATGGTCAATGGTATCCGTGGTAACCCTGTACCGGCGCGGCCAAAGCTCGATTGACGACTGAAGAAGAGGAGGCCCAAGCAACGTAACACTTCGGACTGCGGCGTTTTCCTTTGCATGTACATGGATTACATTTGTCGGTCCGAGAGCCTCAAGGCGGCGGTGTGGAGCCAAGCAGAAGTAGACACCTTTAGATATAGAATGGCTTGGCAAATTATGAAAGGCCGGCCTAGAGCGGTTAGGTTTATTGTAAATCCGGCTAATGCCGAGAATCCCTCCCAACATGATTCCCCCAGTTGACATTGTACCATTACACTGTCAAATTTTTTTAATAAACTATGATTATTTAGAAAGCTCTCATTGATTTGTGTTGAAGATTATTGATTGATTGATTTGTCTGATTTCCGTTGAAGATGATTTGAGTTTGGTTTTTTTGGCTCTCATTGAGAATGATTGAAAGGTGGAAAACAAAATGTGTAGCGGACAGTTTCCAAGTGTTGGGGTAAGACATTCTGCTGGTCCGTCCGCTACACAATGTAGCGGACAGTGGGGGAAGTGAAAATTTTCTAAGTGTTGGGTTAACACATTCTGCTGGTCCGTCCGCTACACAATGTAGCGGACAGTGGGGGAAGTGAAAATTTTCTCAGTGTTGTGTTAAGACATTCTGCTGGTTCGTCCGCTACACAATGTGGCGGACAGTGGGGGAAGAAGTGTAGGGTTAAGGGTTAAGGCATTCTGCTGGTCTGTCCGCTAGACAATATGGCGGACAGTGGGGGAAGTGAAAATTTTCTAAGTGTTGGGTTAAGACATTCTGCTTGTCCGTCCGCTACACAATGTAGCGGACAGTGGGGAAGTGAAAATTTTCTAAATGTTGGGTCAACACATTCTGCTGGTCCGTCCGCTACACAATGTAGCGGACAGTGGGGGAAGTGAAAATTTTCTAAGTGTTGTGTTAAGACATTCTGCTGGTTCGTCCGCTACACAATGTAGCGGACAGTAGGGGAAGAAGTGTTGGGTTAAGGGTTAAGGCATTCTGCTGGTCTGTCCGCTAGACAATGTGGCGGACAGTGGGGGAAGTGAAAATTTTCTAAGTGTTGGGTTAAGACATTCTGCTTGTCCGTCCGCTACACAATGTAGCGGACAGTGGGGAAGTGAAAATTTTCTAAGTGTTTGGTTAAGACATTCTGCTTGTCCGTCCGCTACACAATGTAGCGGACATTGGGAAAGTGAAAATTTTCTAAATGTTGGGTTAACACATTCTGCTGGTCCGTCCACTACACAATGTAGCGGACAGTGGGGGAAGTGAAAATTTTCTAAGTGTTGTGTTAAGACATTCTGCTGGTTCGTCCGCTACACAATGTAGCGGACAATGGGGGAAGAAGTGTTGGGTTAAGGGTTAAGGCATTCTACTGGTCTGTTCGCTAGACAATGTGGCGGACAGTGGAGGAAGTGAAAATTTTCTAAGTGTTGGGTTAAGATATTCTGCTGGTCCGTCCGCTACACAATGTAGCGGACAGTGGGGGAGTGAACTTTCTAAGTGTGACATTCTGCTTGTCCGTCCGCTACACAATGTAGCGGACAGTGGGGGAAGTAAAAATTTTCTAAGTGTTGTGTTAAGACATTCTGCTGGTTCGTCCGCTACACAATGTAGCGGACAGTAGGGGAAGAAGTGTTGGGTTAAGGGTTAAGGCATTCTGCTGGTCTGTCCGCTAGACAATGTGGCGGACAGTGGGGGAAGTGAAAATTTTCTAAGTGTTGGGTTAAGACATTCTGCTTGTCCGTCCGCTACACAATGTAGCGGAAAGTGGGGAAGTGAAAATTTTCTAAGTGTTTGGTTAAGACATTCTGCTTGTTCGTCCGCTACACAATGTAGCGGACAGTGGGGAAGTGAAAATTTTCTAAATGTTGGGTTAACACATTCTGCTGGTCCGTCCACTACACAATGTAGCGGACAGTGGGGGAAGTGAAAATTTTCTAAGTGTTGTGTTAAGACATTCTGCTGGTTCGTCCGCTACACAATGTAGCGGACAGTGGGGGAAGAAGTGTTGGGTTAAGGGTTAAGGCATTCTGCTGGTCTGTCCGCTAGACAATGTGGCGGACAGTGGAGGAAGTGAAAATTTTCTAAGTGTTGGGTTAAGATATTCTGCTGGTCCGTCCGCTACACAATGTAGCGGACAGTGGGGGAGTGAATTTTCTAAGTGTGACATTCTGCTTGTCCGTCCGCTACACAATGTAGCGGACACTGGGGAAGTGAAAATTTTCTAAGTGTTGGGTTAAGACAATGTAGCGTGATGCAGTTTTAATAAATTGGCGCCCGAAGACTTGTTTTAGTGACGGAATCAACAATCTCAATATCGATAAACAATAAATAACGTACGATTCACAATCAACGATCTCAATATATTGAGGGTATCTCAAACGGCACAATTAAGCGAGAAAAAATTTGGAAACATAATGAACATGTATACAATAAATTTGGTTATTATTAATAAATTAAGGTTCACATTGGGGGAAAGAAATTTTTTCACAAGCGCTCCGATCAAAGATTACAACTTGAAAATCCCACCACCCAAGGTGTTCAAACACTACAAAGTCCCCGAGTTCGAGGCCATGCTGGCGCACGAAGACGTTCCAACCCTCTGCGAATTGCTTTTTTTGGGGTCGGCCGGGCTTCAGCTTGATTTCAACCTGCCAAGCCCCCTTGCGGCTATATATTCTTGAACTGTCATGAATTGTTGTAAATTGATTGGTAAAGGCTTCCGGTATGTCGTAACAAACACAATACAAAAAATAGGTTAGTTTTTAACCAAAAGATCAAACTTTTAACACACGAAAATACAGAGAAAGAGGGATGGCCTACAAGTTCATTCTCAAATCCCGGCATCATGACTTTGAAAAAGTGTTTGCCTGTCAGGTGTAAGTTGCCAATAAAATCGTAGGTGGTCTCCGATCCAGAAGCCATTGAGGTCGGCGATGAGGGGAGGACGGTGGTGTCGCCGGAGATGTGGGTCGCCGTAGATGGGGTAGCGGCTTGGGTTAGATGTTCGAGAGAGAGAGAGAGAATATAGCAGACTGATAAAAGCTGATTGCCCGTTTTGATTAATATATATAATAGGATAGAGGTCCGCTACATTGTATAGCGGACATAAATGAAAACCAAAAGTTTTTCTGCGATGACGTCCGCTACATTGTATAGCGGACATAAATGAAGACCAAAATTTTTTCTGCGACAGCATGAAGAAATCAGGATTCAAGGCAGCGTCCACCACCGTGGCCTTCGTCTTCATCGTCTCGGCTTCCTCCAATTCCAAGTTTCAGATTTGTCGCAAAGTATAATCTTAACTCTGTCGTGTCTGGTTCTCTTTGATTCTAGGGAAACAAAATTGGCTCTCATATGTAGAATTCGCCTCTCAATTCTTTACCCGCCTTTTCCTCCGTGTCCAGGCAGATGTGTCTCATCAAACAATTTCATGCCATCCTTTTGTCTCTTTTTAGGTGTGTTGAAATCCACACCCTTCTGAATATTATCTCTGAAAGATCAATTCAATGTTACTTCACTGACAAATTTTTAGGAGATTTGATTAAGAAGTCAATTCTTTTGGGTTAGCAGAACTTATGGGAGATTTATAGTTTCTTTTGGGTTTGCAGAACTTATGGGAGATTCATGTTTTCATGTTTCTGATAGTGAACTTCTTCTACCTTTCTTTGCCATGGGTTGTCGAATCTTACACATCGTTACGATTGATGTACCAATCAACAGTGCTGCCGCCAGTGAAGCTGCTCGTGGATGTGGTCGAAGGTTTTGAACACAGACAGACAGATATAGAGAGAGAGAGTTAGAAAAAAAGTGGTGAGAGAAAAGAGAGACAATGGAGAGAGAAAGAGTCAGAAAAAAGCATTGCCTCTGTCCGCTACATAATGTAGCGGACGTATTTAAAAAAAACGCAAAAAAAAAATTTGGACCATCCACAGATCGCGCGTGGATGGTCAGATCGCGCTAGCAACTGAACTCATTTTGCTAGCGCTCTCAACGGATCATCTCCCATATATATATATCTCTCAGTAACAAAAAACTTAACCATATTAGAATGTACAAATTTTTACTCCAGCAAATAACGTAACCTGAGTTCTATGCTTGTAAAAGGAGTGCAGGTGCAGATTGTGTTATTGGGCAGGATATTAATTTCAATTAACGTCGTGAACTTACATATTCCGGATAAAAATGATGGGTTGGAAACACTCACTCAAAAATCAACCTTGTGTAGTATATGCCAAAATATCTTATTGTCGTAATTGGTTGGCAGCAAATCATGAGGAGACCTTGTGTTTGTATTAAAATTATGTACGACCGAGAGCTGGTTTAGATTGATACACGTCATTAATCGTCCATTCAAACAAGAGTATTTTTTGTTACTGGTATAGTTCCTTAAAGCACATTACGAGTTTACTTCATATATCTTTCTCTCTATCTCCCTGTTGTTGTCTCTCTCATGCCCATATGAACAACTATGCTATTTCACTTCAATCACAATCTTAGGTAGTCGCTAGGGTGCCATTGGCTACTTTTAAGTGTCCACCATTGTCCACTCATGCCAGGAAGTTTGAAAACGGACCAGAACTGTCGACATACATTGATGCACAGCCATATAAACGGCCATAGACAAGACTGGTCACTTAACCACAGTTTCTACTGTACCAATCGTCAAAGAATGATTCAGTGAGACGAATGGTCCCAACGATCGAGCTGATGAGCATTGAACTTGCAACCTTAGGATAATAATAGAAGGTTTTTTTGGTTCGTTTTAGGTTTGCTAAGTGATTTTGAGGGCATTTTGAAAGCCGATAAATCAATCTGAATTGTTAAAATTTTCTGAATTTTGTGCAAGTGTTATTGATACTTAACTTCCAAGAGACAAAAAGAAATGAATTTCATATCAACAAGGTACAGAACTTTGGCGACAACCCATATTCAGTCGAGGGATTTAATCAGTACGGCTGGAACTTGTAAAATTATAATAAAATGATTAGAGTCGAAGATATTTGAAATGATTGACTAGTGAAAACGACATCTTTTCTTACTCAGTTAGTCAAGGGACGGCTATTTGAAAGAGATGACAACAAAAAGATGTAAAAGAACTCGTGCAATTAGAGGATCCGAGGCGAGCTTAACAATGATACGCCGAAATGATGAAGGACAATGTGAATTTGGATTTATAATGAAAGTTGTTCCCAACCTATTCTGGCAGTACAAAAAAGGCTCAATGGGGTCCCATTTTGCACGATACGTCCGCACAAGCAACATGCAATATTCAACTCTTCAAACCGGTCAAAACGTGCACGCTCAAGTCACGTGCATTTCTCACTTTTTGTACGTGACTTCGTCACCAAGAAGCTCATCCTTCCGGACTGCTCATCACGCTCCGACCATCGCACATTGTCCGTCGCCCGTCGGTGCACCTTGGCTCTTACCGAAGGAAGTCGGCATTGGCCTTTCCCTTGGGGTCGGCCTCGGCTTTGGCCTTCCCCTTGGGGTCGGCCTCGGCCTTGGCCTTCCCCTTGGGGTCGGCCTCGACCTCGGCCTCCCTTAGGAGTCGGCCTCGGCCTTTCTCTGGGTTGGCCTTGGCCTTCCCCCAAAGGCTTGTCCTTTGGCTTTCATACTTAGCATCTTCACTACTCTTCAAGGGCCCAAACGTCACTCCGCTACCCCCGTCGCCTGGAAGTCACTCCACGAATCCCGTCGCCTGGATGTCACTCCGCGAACCCCATCTCCCGGACCTCACTACGCGACCCTCGTCGCCCGGACGTCACTCCGCCCCACCTGCGCGCCGGGCCGCTGATACAGTCGTGCCCCCAAGCTCTCTGTCACACAACAGTGCCCTCGGTACCATACTCACTCCTCCATACCCGTGCACCGAGCTGCTGATACAGCTGTGCCCCAGGCTCTCATTCACAATGTTGTGCCCCCGGGCACCATACACACTTCACCGTGCCCGTGCGCCATCTCCATGACATGTGCCCCGGCACCAGCTATTGTCTCGTGACGGTCATCACCGTGCCCATGCGCCACTTCCATGACATGTGCCCCCGGCACCAAGTATGGTCTCGCGATGGTCATCGTTGCGCCCATACACCACTTCCATGACATGCGCCCCCGCCACCAGGTATGGTCTCGCCACGGTCATCACAGCGCCCAAGCGCCACTTCCATGACATGCGGCCCCAGCACCAGGTATGGTCTTGCGACGGTCGTCGCCATGCCCAAGTGCCACTTCCATAACATGTGCCCCCGGCACCAGGTATGGTCTCGCGACAGTCGTCGCCGCGCCCACGGGCCACTTCCATGACATGTGCCCACGGCACCATGTATGGTCTCGCTACGGTCATCGCCTCGCCCATGCACCACAATCAATGTCTCGTGCTGTAGGCACTGCGCCCATGCGTCACAATCAATGTCTCATGTCGTTGGCCTCGGGCCCATGCGCCACAATCAATGTCTCGTGCCGTAGGCATCGCGCCCATGCGCCACAATCAATGTCTAGTGATGTAGGCACTGCGCGCATGCGCCATAATCAATGTCTCATGCTGTAGGCACCGCGCCCATGCACCGCAATCATGTTACAAGCCTTCGGGCATCACACTTAATCACCATACCATGCGCCCATGGCATGGACGTGGAACATGCTTCTACCCACTCTCCGGAGTGCGCAGCATTCTGAGGCGGCTCCATTCGTAGTGCTCCGGCAAGAGGACCATTCGCAGTGGGATAGGCTCGTTACCATAAAGCTATCGCTGTCTTCATTTTGGGGTGCACCGTTCATAGTGCTCCAGCACGAGGACCCTTCGTAGCGGGATTGGCTCGTTACCATAAAGCTATCACTATCTTCATTCCGGGGGGGCTCCATTTATAGTGCTTCGGCATGAGGACTTTTCGCAGCGGGATAGGCTCGTTACGATAAAGTTATCACCGTCTTCATTCTGGGGGCTCCGTTCGTAGTGCTCTGCCACGAGGAGCCTTCGCAGCGGGATAGGCTCGTTACCATAAAGCAATCGCCGTCTTCATTCTGGGGGGCACTGTTCGTAGTGCTCAGGCACGATGACCCTTCGTAGCGGGATAGGCTCGTTACCATAAAGTTATCGCCGTCTTCATTCCGGGGGGCTCTGTTCATAGTGCTCAGGCACGAGGACCCTTCACAGCGGGATAGGCTCGTTACCATAAAGCTATTGTCATCTTCATTCCGGGGGGCTCCGTTCGTAGTGCTCTGGCACGAAGACCCTTTGCAGCGGGATAGGCTCGTTTCCATAAAGCTATCGCCGTCTTCATTCTGGGGGGGCTCCGTTCGTAGTGCTTCGACACGAGGACCCTTCGCAGCGGGATAGGTTCGTTACCACAAAGCTATCATCGCCTGGGGTGACTTGCATGACACTAGGCACTGAGCAGCGACCATGTCCCTCACGTTCCGGTGATCATCGATGCCCCCAGGACGATGACCCCCGGGTCACTCCGAGATGGGGGCAGGTCTTTGGAGGGCATCGCGCCTAGTTCGCCTGGCAGTTGGTCACAGGGCCAACCCTCGTCGCTGTCAGGTTCTCTACGTGTCTCTTGACGTATCTTGTAGGATTCAATAAGGGCTTGGATTGGTGGCTGGGGCAACGGGCTTACACTGATCATGTTATCGCAGTGTGGTCAGTCTTCCCAGACAGGTAGAGTGACGCTGTGTGGGGCAGGTAGCACAAATTTGGGAACCGGCAGTCCGATAAAAAACTGGCATTTTTGGACTCCTTGGTGTCGTGTCACTCGCAGGGGATGACATGTGGCATTTTATGATATAAGCATACTATTTACTAGAAATAGTGGACTTTTGGACTCATTCTGGACATAATTCTCTCATTTGACAAAGATCACTTTCTCACTCTAGAATTTGAAAGCTCTTGGATTCTAGTGAGAGAAACACAATTTTGGACCGTAACTCTCGATCGTAGCATTAGACCCCGACTCGGACCTTGACTTGTAATGTCGATTGCCGGCTCTGTTCATCTCAGCCTTGTCTCTGCAGCACTGCCACTCCTCATGGCCTGTCTGGGAAGCCTTGCTCTCTGCCTTTACTCCGCCCTCACTGTCTCTCACTTTGCATACTTGGAAGCCGACTCGAACTGCAACCTTTGTGTCACCTCGATGTAGGTACGAACCCATTTTCCTTGGCATAAAAAATCAACACTACCAATGCAGAGGAAACAGAGGCCCTTGCAGCTTTGATGGCCATTCAGAAAGTTGTGGAATAGAAGAAAGAATTTGTTCTTCTGGAAAGGGATGCCCAAGTCATAATTAACTACATAAAAGACCCAACTTCTAACCCAAACTGGACAAGTAGAAATGCTATCCAAGATATAAAGAAGATGTTGACAAAGGTTCCTTGTTGGGAGGTGATGCACACTCCAAGAGAGGCGAATTTAGCAGCCCATTATCTAGCAACTAATGCTTTTGGCTTTGTTCACAACTTTTTTGGCTTTGTTCCACCTTCATCCAGCTTGTTTTCACTTGTGGAAGAAGATAGGAACATGGTTGTAATTACATGATTTTAATACAAAGTTTACCCTCTTAACAAAAAAGGAAGAGAACGTTTTTTTCTCGTTCAAGAGAAAGAAGCTACGTGACAGAGAAAAGCACGGGCGAAATATCATTTTTCTCTTAATCAGATTACTACGAGTACGTTCGTGAATCTAAACATGATTGCTTTAAAAATCATTTAAGCTCCATGAAGAAAAGGCTACAACCATATTTTACAATTGTTACTGCTAAAAACATGCTCAACCCTAGTTAGGAACGATGACTGAAAGACAGAAATCGAGTGACCGTCGGGTAGGTTCGCGGCAGATAACTCTCTGATGCTTAAGTCATAGTGCAATTACAGGGTAGAACTCTTAAAAATGGGAAAAGACTACTAGCCTGCTTGCGAGTTTTTTTAGGAGAGAAGAATAAAAGTGGCTCATTTCTCTTTTTTTTCTAATTTGTGATTTTTTTCAAGGAAAGAAAAGAAGAGAAAAAGGAGGAAAATTTTAGGCCTCTTTTGTTTCTAAATCTTTCCTCCCAAAATTGGGAAGAAACGGAGAGAACGGAAACAATCATAAGCAATATTTAAATAATACTCATATTACCCTTGAGATTATGATGATTCAATTTTTAATGACTTTTAAGACCTAAAGTTTCTTACAAAAACCTATCATACCATTTATTACAAAAAAACATAAGACCAATTTATGTTTTTTCAATGGCTAGTTTGTGTGTTTTTTTATTATGGCACTAATCGGTAAAGACTTATCACGTTATTATGATATAAACTTTCTATTTTGTCCTTGATGACCAATTTTTTTCTCTATTTGCGTTATGTTCTTAGTTAGGATCATACTTTAAAATCTTTGTTTGAATTAACACACTATTGTATAAGGGTATCCACGTAATGTTATGTCTTTTCTTTTCTTCCGAACTAACAAACGAAAGAAATGAATGATATTTTCCTCTCTCTTAAACTCACAAGTAAGAGGAAGGAAAACTATATTCCTTTCTCTTCATTTCTCTTCTCTTCCTCTATTTTCTTTTCCCTCCTCTTAAAACTCGCAAACAAGCTATATGTGTCTGTGTGTGTCCTTTTTTGTGCACCTGGAGTACTCCCTTTTATATAGTTATAAGTAGAAAAATCTTAGTATGTCAAAGATTCTGATGGCCGGGTCCTGGGGCCAGATCCACTAGGATCGTGTTAAAATCCTTGAAAATCAAGTTGCCCAGTTAGTTAATTACTAACTTTGTAATTTGACTCAGTTTGATTGTGAATATGATGTGCTCCTTAATTATTGAAAGTTTATATTTGAATTATATTAAAAAGTAATCATAAGTACGGTAGGCTTTATTAGTGAGACCTCTTTTGATATGGTTTCTCCAGACTATCTTAACATCTTGTTCAAAATACTTGCCGTATAAAGAGGCTGTTTAACTTTTTTTGCTTATACTAAATTAAAAGAAGTCCACAAGAATTAGATAATTGGCCTACGTATAACTATGCATATGAGGTGAACCAATAGGCTAGCTTTCTCACCCAACCGTTATGGTCTAACCAAAAATAAGAACCAATCACGTAGCCCTACGAGGCTACTGGACAAATCTGTTCGTCGTGGAAACTTTTTGTTCGCTCTCCTAGACTGGGAGTCAGTCTATGCATGTTTCGTGTTTTATGATCACATGAATGAGTAGGCGCTAGATAGATTGATCGTCTTTCAAGACAAAGGGGTTATTTTGACATGATTCTTCTTAAAAAGTTGAAAAAAAAAATTAGGGTAAGATAGTTTGCCTTCTTGGTATTTTAGATATACACATCCAAAGTGTCTAATCACTTCGGTTCGAAGACTTGTTTGATATTGGAATTTATAAAATAATATTTTTTTCAATTATAATTATTTGTCAAAATAGTTATAAGTTAACTTTGTCAAAATTAGCTAAAAGATATAAAGATATCGTACTAAAGTCAATTTTAACATGGTAAAATGTCAAGAATTTCACTGGTGAGTAGAAGATGCAAAAAAGGTCATTGCAATTAATAGGAAATTTTTGGTACTTTACTTGGTCAAACCTGATATTGAAAAGCGATTAATTCTTGATTATGCTTTAGGCAGTTATTTAGCTTTTGATAGCTGATTTGATCGGTTTGTATATTTGTCAAACATTTTTAATCTAAATTTAATCAGGTTGACCATCCCATATTCAATTTCAAACAGACTGTAAGGCGTCCCAACTTTTAGAATGAGTAAGAACGTACAATATATCAAAAATATTGTAATTAACAATATCTTTATAAGTCTTGGGAGTTCCTTTTATCGCAATTACATGGATTTTGTTCATTGTTAAGACAAGTGGATTTGAGATGGATATTTTTAGATAATATAAGAGCGAACAATCCGGATCCAACATGTAATCTAAACTTTATCACGATGACCTAGTGTTCCCAACCTATTTTGGTCGGACCCAATGGCCCGCTGGGGGTCCTGCTTCTCGCAGACACGTCAACATAGTGAACGGTCAAATTTCCAATGTATCGAACCGGTCAGCGCGCACACGCCCAAGACAAGTGTTTTTCTCGCTTCGCGCGCTTCGTGCGTGCGTCAGCGTGACTCACGAGAGCACGACCGTCACACCGAGATCATCTGAGCACCTTTTCATAAAAAAATCGACCGACGGTACAATCGGAGTGACGGGGTCAAGGGCAAAGGCCTTGGCCAACCCCATGGGGTCGGCCTCGGCCTCCCCCAAGGCCATGGGGTCAGCCTTGGCCTTCCCCCCCGGTTGTTCACTTTTTGTGTAGGGTCATTTTCCCGCTTTGTTCACTTCGTACAATTCGTATGTGACTTTGGCACCTTATTCGTCACGTGGGTATGATTCATATCCACACGCTCGTCGCAACGCAACTTCCGGATTCGTTGTCGCCTATCAAAACACCAACCGTCGGCACGCCCAAAGTTCACCAAAAGGAGGAAGGTGGCCTCGGCCACCCCAGGGGGTCGACCTCGGCCTCCCCTAGGGGGTCGGCCTCGGCCTTCCCCTAAAACCCCCGGCTTTGCCCCTTTTTTTGCGCACATTGTTCCGAACCATGTTATGTGCTGGCACATAGCTTACTAATGCGTACACAACAACCTCGTGACGTCCGTCATCCGATGTTCGCGACCGTGCGTCGCTCTCGTGACGTTCGTCGCTCAAAGTCACGTGCTACCGCCGAATGACCCGTCGGCGACGAACCCCGTGTCATCATCCTCAACTTTATCATCACATATTGGCATAACAGGCACACTCAACTCACGTAACTTCCCCGGGACACCTGACGCGTGCCCATGCGCTGTCGCCGCGCCCATGCACCATTCTCATAATGCGTGCCCCTGGCACCAAGTATTGCCCCACGACGTTCGTCGCCGCGCCCGTGCGCCATTCTCATGATCCGTGCCCCCGGCACCACGTATTGCCCCACGACATTCGTCTCCGCGCCCGTGCGCCATTGTCATGATGCGTGCCCCCGGCACCAAGTATTGCTCCGCGATGTTTGTTGTCGTGCCCGTGCGCCATTTTCATGATGTGTGCCCCTGGCACCAAGTATTGCCCCGCGACGTTCATCGCCATTCTCATGATGCGTGCCCCTGGCACCAAGTATTTCCCCGCGACGTTCGTCACCGTGCCCAAGCACCATTCTCATGATCCGTGCTCCCGGCACCAAGTATTGCCCCGCGACGTTCGTCGCCGTGCCCGTGCGCCATTCTCATGATCCGTGCCCTGGCACCAAGTATTGCTCCGCGATGTTTGTCGCCGCGCCCATGCGCCATTCTCATGATGCGTACCCCTGGTACCAAGTATTACCCCGCGATGTTCGTCACTGCGCCCGTGCGCCATTCTTATGATCCGTGCCCCCGACACCCAGTATTGCTCCGCGACGTTCATCGCCGCGCCCGTGCGCCATTCTCATGACATGTGCCCCTGGTACAAGGAATGGTCTCGCGACAGTCGTCGCCGCGCCTGTGAGCCACAATCCTCATACAGGCCTTCGAGCATCACACTTATTCACCACACCATGCGCCCCCACCATGGACGTGGAACATGCTTCGACCCACTCTACAGAGTGTGCAGCATTCTGGGGGGCTCCGTTCGTAGCCCTCTGGCACGAGGACCCCTCGCAGCGAGATGGACTCATTACCACAGAGTCATCGCCGTCACGGGATGAGCTTGTTACCACAAAGCCATCGCCGTCTTCATTTCGGGGGGCTCCGCTCGTAGTGATCCGACATGAGGACCGCTCGTAGCGGGATGGGCTCGTTACCACAAAGCCATCGTCGTCACAATCACGGGGGGCTCCATTTGTAGTGCTTCGGCATGAGGACCCCTCGCAGCAGGATGGACTCGTTACCACAAAGTCATCGCCGCCACAGGATGGGCTTGTTACCACAAAGCCATCGCCGTCACAGTGACGGGGGGCTCCTTTCGTAGTGCTCCGGCACGAGGAACCCTTGCAGCGAGATGGACTCGTTACCACAAAGTCATTGCCGCCACGGGATGGGCTCGTTACCACAAAGCCATCGCAGTCACAGTCACGGGGGGCTCCGTTCGTAGTGCTCTGGCACAAGGACCCCTCGCAGCGGGATAGGCTCGTTACCATAAAGTTATTGCTGTCTTCATTCTGGGAGGCTCCGTTCGTAGTGCTCCGGCACGAGGACCCCTCGCAGCGGGATGGACTAGTTACCACAAAGCCATCGCCGTCACAGTCACGGGGTGCTTCATCCGTAGTGCTCCGGCACGAGGACCCCTCGCAACGGAATAGGCTCGTTACCATAAAGCTATCGCCATCTTCATTCCAGGGGGCTCCGTTCGTAGTGCTCCGGCACGAGGACCCTTCGCAGCGGGATTGGAGACTCCTCCGGGACACTATCTCTGCAAGGGTGCCTGCGTGACTGGCCTACATGCTCCGGCACTGGGGGCTCGCATCGTCACCCCAAGGGACTATGACCCCCGGGTCACTTCGAGACGGGAGCAGGTCTTCGGAGGGCATCGCACCTAGTCCACCAGGCCGCTGGGTGTCGGGTCTTCCCCACTGCTGCCAGGCCTGTGGGATTCAGTAAGGGCTTGGATCGGTGGATGGGGCAACGGGCTTACTCTAATTATGCTACCGCGGTGTGGTCTGTCTTCTCAGACAGGTAGAGCGACGCTGTGTAGGGTAGGCAACGCAAATTTGGGAACTGGCAGTCCAACGGAGAACCGGTATTTTGGGACCCCTTGGTGACGTGTCACTCCCAGGGGATGACTGTGGCACTTTATGACATAAGCACGTTGTTTCCTATAAATAGTGAACTTTACAACTCAAAAAGGGACTTTTTGCTCATTCTTACAAAAACCACTTTCTCACTCTAGAATTTGGGAGCTCTTGGGTTCTAGTGAGAGAAACATAACTTTAGACCGTAACATTGGACCCCGACTCAGACCTTGACTTGGATTGTTGACTGTCAGCCCTATTAGTTTCAGCCTCGTCTCCGCAGCACTGCCATTCCTCAAAGCCTGTTTGGGAAGCCTTGCTCTCAGCCCTTACTCCGCCCTTGATGTCCCTTACTTTGCATACTTGGAAGCTGATGCGGACTGCAGCCTTTGTGGCACCTCCACGTAGGTATGAACCCACTTTCCTTGGCATCATTTTGGCGACTCCGCTAGGAAGGTGAGCATCGTATTGCAGTTTGCATATCTTCCCCACTTAGGCACCATGCCCCCGCGACGAAAAGTTACGAGGGCTACCAGCCAAGGCCTTATCCGCACCGTGCAAGAGGAGGATCACCTCAGTGAACAAGAAGGGACGAGTGCCATGCGTCTTCAAGACTAGCCATTAGCAGTCGCACCTGACATACAAGTTACAGTTAATACGGCCATCCAACAATTCACGCCCGCTATAGCCAACCTATAGGACTCGCATGCTACTCTTATGAAAGTCATTATGGAAATACAAAAATCCATGCAGGCGATGGCCCCCCAACAAACCCTTGCACCAGCCCAACCTTCCCGACCTGGGTTGGCTCTTGACGCCGCTCAAGCCCCAGTGTCGCAACCACCGCCGCCACAATCATCTAGACCTTTGGCGGTAGGAATTGCGACATTTGCACCTCCTGCAGCTGATGTGCTGCATCCTATCAGGCTATCCTGAAGACCTCAGGCAGACCTTGGTCCTGTACTGTAACAGATTCACCCTGTCATGGCCCTTCTGCCCATGCTGACACGAAGCGCATCTGAAACCCATGACTCCATTAAGATGGAGCCTAACCCTTACCTAGCTGAACAACACCAAACAACCGGTCAAGTGGTGGACATGCCCCGACCACACACCCATGCCCATATACAATTGCCACTACCAGTTCCTGTCATATATCAAGCATCTATTGCACCAGCCCACTAACTTGTTTCGTCTGGGGGCTCAGGAGCCCGTGGCGTCCCAGCCAGCCACCACCCCTTGACCGTCCATGAAGACCCACCTCCTAACTATGTCACCCGTTCGGACTTGTAAGCCCTCATGCATCGCTTGTCACAAAGCTCCACACCTGACTCCTCTACCAACCGACAGGCCATGCCCCCTACGCCAACAACATTGCCCTCACACCCTACCCCCCAAAGTATAAGCAGCCCACCTTTGTACTCTTTAACAGACGCGAGGGCAACGCCCATGAGCACTTGACGAGATTTGCAGGCTCATTGGAGCAGTATGGTCTGGGAGACAGCTTGAAGTTGTGGGAATTCCACAAGTCCCTTATAGGCTTGGCCTATACTTGGTATCACCAGATCCCTGCAGGGACTTTCCATACATGGAACGACATGGTTCGACTATTCCTAAACAAATTCCATTACGAGGCTGAACGTATTACTATCGTTGACATTTCCGGCATACGCCAGAATCAAGGGGAGGACTTAAACAAATACGTGCACCGTTTCCATCTTAAATGCCTCGAGTGCACGGACTTCAGCAAGGACGAGACCCTAGTACCCATATGCATCAAGAACATGAGTGATGTATACAGGGTACACATTAAGAACCTACAGTTGAGGTCATGGGGACACCTCAAGGAAGCCGCTCGCCACACTTATGAGTCGGTTGGACCAGTCAAGCCATGGAAGCCCCGTTTGCAAAATGCACTATTGGCCACGGCCGAACCATTTGGAGCTCTACCCCATAACAACCATAACAGCAACACTAGTTCCGACAACCGCAACCCTTACAAGCGTCAGCTCCCAGAAGGGGACCGGCGTCCCAACAAAAGGAAACAACGGGAGCCTGCCCCCGAGTTCCCATGGGATTTGAACACGGTGAAAGAGCTCTTGGCAGAATGGGTAAGTAATGACAATAACTTCCACCTGCCGCCGATGAAAGCTAATGTCATGGAAGCGGACAAAGCCAACCTAACTGCTGCCCTTACCACCGCGCCATCGGCCATCATCTCAAAAACTGTAATGGGCTGTGAGTTATCTTTGCAAGGAAGGTTGCGACAAGCGACCTGCAACTCTGAAAGAACAATGACGTACGTCGACAGCCTTACCCACCACACAACAACCGTAGAGAGCATCAAGTACTCATGGCCATCACCGACCATGTTGAGCCTATCATCATCGAAGCCTCTAAGAAGGCCACCCCGAGGGTCGTACCATGTGTGTAGCCAGCTACCTAACCACAGTCCTCGGTAGGCCAAATGACAAAGATCAAAGGATTTTTTGATGAAATGGGGTTTTCCCTCGTTGCAAGAACTTACTTATCCAGCTGCCTGATTGAGGTCACCACAGGCCTCGGCCCCGAGTGCCTTGCCGCTCAAGCCGAGCTGCGACACATCCCCTCTTCGGCATTGCTTTTCTCGGACGAGGACCAGCCGCCAGTCGAACAGCATAACCGGCCCTTATTTTTGGAATGTACTATTAATGGCACGGGTTTTCATCGTGCCTTGGTAGACTGCGGAGCTTCGGTCAACATCATGCCCCTTGTTACCTTGTATCGAGTTGGCATCCCCACACGAAAAATCATACGAGATCCAATCAAAATTTTTAGGCTTTGGGAACGATCACCAATCAACCTTCGGCCATATCACTGTCGACCTTATAGTCGGGTCCGTACGTCACGACACCACTTTCCATGTGATGGACAGTGAGTCGGCCTTCCACATCCTACTCGGACGACCATGGATTCACATCAACAAGGCTGTGCCCTCAACGTACCATCAGTGTGTCAAACTGGTGGCCGGTCCCGTGGGACACGAGGTAGCAGTGACAGTACCAGCCACGAAGGCCCCATTCGAGTGTGCGGAATCATACTTCGTCGAGGCCTCCTTCTTCACCGAGCTTGCCGAGGATGGTGAGAACGTTGCTCACATCCACTCTACAAGGCTGCCAAATTGGGAGGAGCTATGCGGCAACAAGCCTCCCAAGTCCAAAATAAAGAAGGGTAGCAAGAACGTAGCATCAACCTCAGTCATACCACCTGCTGCCAAGGCCAACTCCCCTCCTACATCCCCCAAGTCGAAGAAGAACAAGCCTGAGCCAATCTTCCAACATATCGTCAAGGACGGTAAAGTGATCTACCAGTTATGATGATGTGCGGGGGCTTCAGGTGGTCCCTCATCTGACCCCCATGACCCCAATCCACTTGAGAAGACTGAATGGTGCTGCACGGCGGAGCATTGCCCGCTAGATCCTGACCTTACCCCCGGCGCAGCACCACCTTGTTATGATGACGGCCCTCAGCCACAAGCCGAAGATCTTGAAGAAATCAACATGGCCGACCCAGGTGAGGAACCACGGCACACTTACATTGGCACAAAACTCACCCCCGGCCGAAGAGAGGAATTGGTTTCCCTCCTGCGCGAATATCGTGATATCTTGGCATGGAGTTACAATGAGATGCCCGGACTGGATCCTGCCTTAGTCACACAACATCTCAACATTGCTACCGGATGCATCCCTGTCTGACAACACCTGCGGACATTCTGCCCATACGATCTCGAGTTGAAGATCAAACAAGAGATTGAACGCCTTCTGCAGGCAGGCTTCATTGATTGAACCTATCACTCACCCAATTTGGCTGGCTAATGTCGTCCCTGTACAAAAGAAGAATGGCCAAGTCCGCGTTTGTATTGACTTTCGGGACTTGAACAAGGCAAGCCCCAAAGACGAGTTTCCACTACCCAATATCGACATGCTTACAGAGGCCACCGCCGGACATAAAACCTTATCTTTCATGGACGGGTTCGCAGGTTATAAACAAATTCGCATGAACCCTGACGATAACGCCAAGACAGCCTTCCGCACTCCTATGGATAACTTTTGTTGGAAGGTCATGTCATTCGGCTTCAAGAATGCAGGTGCTACCTATCAAAGGGCGATAACAGCCATATTCCATGACATGATACACCGCACAGTGGAAGACTACATCGACGATCTCATTATCAAGTCTAAGAAGGAAAGTGATCATCTCACTGACCTCCGAGCAGTCTTTGATCGTTGTCGCCAGTACAATATGCAGATGAATCCGCTGAAATGTGCCTTTGGAGTCTCTTCCGGCAAATTCTTCAGCTTTTTGGTCAGTCGACAGGGCATCGACGTTGACCCTTCTAAAGCCGCCTCCATCTAGAGATGCCACCCCCCACAAGCACCAAATAGTTGAAGAGCTTTCTCGGTAAGGTCTCTTACCTCCGTCGGTTCATCCCTACCTTGGCCAAACTCATCACACCCTTTCAGCACTTGACACGCAAGAGCGCACCATAGAGTTGGGGTGCACCCCAATAGCAAACCATGGTGGTACCACAATGAGGTCTGCCCCTCTTACTATACTTGACCTCCACGCCCAGGTCCATAGGGGCTTTACTTGCTCAAGAGGTGGATGGGGTGGAGCGTCCTGTTTATTATCTCAGTCGGTCAATCAGGGGGCCCAAAGCCAATTACTCCGAGCTCGAGAAGCTCTGCTTAGCTTTGGTTTACGCCTCACAGAAATTCAGACACTACTTTTTGGCACATCAGATCACATTCATCACCAAAGTTGATCCACTCCACTACATGCTTACACGTCCCACCCTGTCTGGTCGACTCACCCGTTGGTTATTGCTATTGGCCGAGTTCGGCTTATCTATCAAGAATCCTACAGCTCTTTGGAGCCAAGCACTTGCAGACCTCTTAGCCTTTTTTCCACGCCAACAATATGAGCCGACCTCAGATCAATTGCCTGGGGAGGAGACGGCCCTGATTACCGACATCCATGAATTATGGACGCTTGAATTTGACAGTTCATCCACTAGCATAGGTCCCAATGGAACACCCCTCCGGCAAGGGGGTGCCGGTATAGATAGTCCTCTGAAATCCCGATGGTGTTATCAGCTCCCTATCCTTCAAGCTCGCATTCCCAGTGTCTAACAACGAAGCTGAGTACGAGGCACTTCTCATTGGCCTCATGCTTGCCGTCAGTATGGGGGCTAAGGCCTTGTGTGTGAAAGGAGACTCAAACTTGATCATGAAGCAGGCTGACGGAGAGTTCGCAATCAAAGAACCAGCCTTGGCACCTTATCGTGCCTTGTTGCAACACTTGGAAGGAAGACTTAGCCATATTCAGTATGAACATCACAACAGGTGCCACAACAGACATGCAAACAGCTTGGCCACGATCGCGTCAAAGATGGAGGTTGATGGTGAGCAGCGAATGCTAACCATCATCAAGAGAACGAAACCATGCACAACATTGCGCCTAGTCCCGAAGGACACAACTACAAACGATTGGAGGCAGCCAATCACCGACCAACATAAGACGCCATCTCTTGCTTATGCCTATACTCTTACAGACTTTTTGATGTTGGGAGATGTCTTGTATAGACGATGTCCCAGAGGCACTCTAGCTAGGTGTTTGGCCTTGGAAGAGGCAAAGCACAAATTACGACTTGGCCATTAGAAGTGTTGTAGCCTCGACGGTCCCCCTCTATACCGTCACCTCCAGCGTATGGGCCTCTATTGGCCATCCATGGCCAATGATGCCTCAGAAATCAAAAGGGACTGTCCCGAGTGCTTGTATGCGTCGGACAATGCGGAAGCTCTTGTCATTGACATCGAAGGTGACTGGCGTCAGCCATTCATCCAGTACTTATCCCACGGGGTTCTACCACCTGACCGCAGCTTAGCACGATCCATCAAGCGTAAGTCAGTTAAGTATTTCATGATGGAAGGCGAGTTGTTTCGCAAGAGATTTTTGGGACGCACCCTGCGATGCTTGTAGGGTGCCCAAGCAGTCGAGGTGATTAATGAAGTACACAATGGTGATTGCGGTGAGCATCAAGGCTCTCAGAAGCTGTATGCAGAATTGCTAAGGTTGGGGTACTACTGGCCGACTATGGAATCTGACGCGATCTCTCATGTCTGACACTGTCAACCCTGCCAGAGACACGCTGACAGAATGCACACACCGGCGTCCGACCTCCGTATGATCTTGGCCCCTTAGCCATTTCACTCTTGGGCTCTCGACCTCGTAGGCCCCATCCACCCAACATCACGGGGTCACGCTTGGATTATGGTGGCAACGAAATGTTTCACAAAGTAGGTCAAAGCCATACCTCTACGACGAGCCACGGGAGGCGTCATTGCCAAGTTCTTGTGTGACCACATCGTTTGTCGCTTTGGTATCCCCCGGTGTATCATATTTGACAACGGCATGCCATTCATCAACATGGATATCCGAGCTTTCATGAAGGATACAACATCAACCACGCTACATCCACGCCTTACTACCCACAAGGAAATGGTCAAGCTAAAGCTTCTAACAAGACTCTACTACGGGTATTGTCATGAATGGTCCATGATGCGAGTGGTTCATGGTCTGAAAAGCTAAGCCTTGCACTTTGGGCTTAGCAAATCTCCAAGCACATAGCAACAAAGGCCACACCCTTTTCCCTTGTCTACGCGAACGAGTGTGTGGTACCAGCCGAGATTGCGGTCGCGTCAGCCAGACTCTCCCTAAGCAGTGGCCTTGGGGAGGAAGAAACCAGAATGACCGCCCTTGAAGGACTTGATGAAAAGAGAGTCAATGCCTTGCGGTGTATGAAGAAGTATCACGAACAACTCACTAAGGCATATGGAAAGACTGTGAAGCAACGGACATTTGTCGAGGGCGACCTTGTTCTCCAAGCTACCAAACATATACGTGCCAACATATCAGCCCCCAAGTTCACACCAAATTGGGAAGGACCACTTCAAGTGCATGAAGCCAAAGACAACGGCTCTAACCTCCTGCTCAACACGGAAGATGGACAAATCATGGCACCTATCAACAGCCGCTATTTGAATAAGTATTATGCTTAACCAGCTGCAGATCGCTCCCCCCGCCCTACCCGCCCAAAACTTAGAACACCCACACACAACATTTTTTTGTCTATGCACACCTGTTTATGACTTGTAACTTTTGCTGACTATCACAATTCTTACTTTACTCATGTATTGGCATGTTGGCCTAAATGCTATCAATGCAAAGATCATTTACTAGCCTCAACTACTGTATGTCATGCACTCTTTCACTTACACATTGTTCACTAAGCCGCTTGCTATGGGCGGTGTGACACCCCCAGCCCGAGTGACGTCACCGGAGCTGAGATGTCAATCCTGTCAACGTTACAGCCTTAAATATAACACAGAGCAACTACAACCTTAAGATCATGAAGAAACATTACAACCTGTCCTTACAAAAATTTTCCTTAATAGGACACATCGTGTCGCAGCAAAAACTGCATAATATAACACAACTTAATATGTACGCCCAAATTTACATCTGCGTGGCGACATACATATTTTCCTCACAGGACCTCAGCATAATTTTTCTTTACCTTTTCCTGAGGTCTCACCTTGTTCAAACCTAGTACCTGAAAAACACATCAGATAAGGAATGAGCGCAAATCGCCCAGTAAGGATAATACGAGGAGTATAACGCACAATCCTCTTGAATTTATGGGAGAATCGATCATGAATTTTCAACGAAGGCAATGGATTTAAGAATGCCAAGAACGACATTTACAACCCTCTTCTTGCATCACCTTTGTTCAGACTGAATGGCTCAAGCCCAAAAACATCAACATATCCACTTAGACAGACTCATGGACTATGCAAGTGCAATGCAAAAGAGATACTAAAGCATAAACATCATGAGAATAACGAGATAATAAATTCAGCAACATCAACTAAAATCCATTGAGATGCATGGACTATGCAAGTGCAATGCAAAAGCGATACTAAAGCATAAACATCATGAGAATAATGAGATAATAAATTCAACAACATCAACTAAAATCAATTGAGATTCATGCTTGACTCGACGCGACACGACACGACAGACTCTAGCGTGCTTAATCCTATTTTTGTCAGTTACTCACTTTTTCACTGACTGCCAGTTACTTCCCTTCACTGGCCCTCCACTTAATGATGCCCCTTCATAAGGGGTGTTCATCTCAGTTTTGTCCAGATTAGGGAACGGTTTTTTTTATCAAGGAGCGGGCTTAAAGAGTATCTTCAATCGTAAGTCCTCAACAACGCTTCCAGACTCATTGTCCGGCGGAGTAAGGGAAATCATTCTACCTTAAGTCCTCAACAGCACAAGTCAACAAGAAGTACCGGTTCATAAGCTCAACCGATATTCCAACACAAATATAGGAATTTAACACGTGCATGATCAACATGGTATGCCAAGCAAAACAACAGATATCATTTCAGAACCGCACTATCCTTACCTGTTGGCTTTATAGCCGATGAACTCCTCGCTTCCTGATTTTCTCAGCAATGGAACCACCTATTAAATTAAATTCTTCTCGTTAAACCTCCCTAAAATACAAAAACATGCCTAACTTACCTCCCCCCTCCCTTACTGCTCATCTGTCTCCCACTTATTACGGCTAACCCATTAACCGGATTCGTTATAATCCATGAGGTGCATACCCGCACTACCGCCCATCTTGTGTGCATCTAAACTCAATTTTTTCACTCTTTATAATCCTTACTGCTTAACCATGAGTTTCTGCAAGATTCGTCACCGGGTGTGGAAAATTACCGAAACGCCCCTGGCCATAGGTAAAATTACCTAAACACCCCCTGACGATTTCAACACCAATGAACACTTCCAATTAGCTCAAAATACCTTTTTTAAACAGTGTAAACTGAGTTTTGTACTAAAAAGTCATCGGGTGAAATTTGTTTTGTTCGAAAACTCCACCCGGGTAACCAAACCAAGCGTTAGGGAACTAATTGTTTTTGGAATACAAATTAGCCTCCAAACGTTATGAAATTTTAGACACTAAAGTGCCTTAGCTGTATGAAGTTTTTGTAAAAATTTTAAATTAAAATACATTTATTTGATATTTTTAAAAATTCAAAATCATATTTTAAGGATGTAGATCTTTCGAAAATAATTAACATTCAAAATCATATCTTAAGGATAAATATATTTAACATTGTCAAAAATTCAGAAAAATCCAACAATTTTACAGTATGTAGATCTTTCGAAAATAATAGGAGTTTCTCTTTTGTGTTCGGCCAAATTATGTCCTAAAATCATGTTTCAAAAATAAAGTTTGAAATTAATTAGAGGCTAAGACTTTTAGCGACCTTTACAGTCACTACTCATCACTATTGGATCAAATTTACACTTTTCCATCACTTTCCACACTTCCAGTTGCATTCTTCAGATTTGCATGCCTAGAAATATTTCCCCTTCTTCACGTATACATGCATTTTATGCATACTCAACTCATTACCTACTTAATTCCACTTCAAATTTCATTTAAACCAATTTGATCTCACTTTATTACCACTTATCTAACTCCATAATTTCATTGAACATGAAATCACAACATAACACAATCTATTCAGCCCTAATCTCCTTCAAGAACACCTACCAAAACACCAAGAACACACACAAGTATAGCTGATTTTTACCTCACTTTGGAGACCTGTAACTCCTTCGTTTCTTGGTGTAAATACCTTATGTTTGTTGGAATCTCTTCCTTGCTTCCCCTTCTACAACTTCTATGTTTGGCCTTTCACGACATTATTTCTGAATTTTCCTCAAATTCCCTCTCAATCAGCCATGTCACACAGCTCCGCACACTGCAGGTTGGGTTTTATCCTAACTTTGGCAGTCCCTATCTTCCTCAATTTATCTCCAAATCCATCTCTATTTCTTGGGTTCTCTTCTTAATTCTTTTCTCTATGACTTCTCAGTAGGAGCTCTTGGGTTCTAGTGAGAGAAATACAAATTTAGACCGTAACATTGGACCCCAACTCCGACCTTGACTTGGACTGTCGACTGTCGGCCCTGTTCGTCTCGGCCTCGTCTCTGCAGTACTGCCACTGCTCAAGGCCTGTTTGGGAAGCATTGCTCCCAGTCCTTACTCCGCCCTTGCTGTCTCTCACTTTGCATACTTGGAAGCTGATACGGACTGCAGCCTTTGTGGCACCTCCACGTAGGTACGAACCCACTTTCCTTGGCATCACCTAGTTTAAGTCATTTATTTGTTTGACCCACTGATACTGAGGGACTTGAATATATAAGTCTCACTTGTTTGACCCACTGATAATGAGGGACTTGAATATATGAGTCTCGGATGCTTTGACAATGAGATGCAGAGAACTTCAATTTGCCTTACGAGCGACTTAACTAATACAAGTTTTTTTGGTTGTATGATGGTTTCTTACTTAACTCAACGTTGGGATTTTATACAAAAAAAGTGCATTATAAATTTCTCAAAACTTAGGGTCTGTTTGAAATCACATCTAGTTTTGATTTCTATTTTCAAAAAAACAAAAACCAGTTAGGTTTTTATTTTTTATAAAAATAAATGGGTATTTCATTACCCAATTTTTATTTTAAGTTTTTTCTTTGGTGGTGGTTGGAGTGACAGTGGCCGACAGTGGTGGCCGATGGCCGACAACGGGTGGTGGCGGGGTGGGGGGGGGGAGGGGGTCGTCTCAAAATAAAAATCAAAACTCAAAACTCCAAAATGGGAGTTTTTAAAAACAGTCCTGTTTTTAGAACTGATTTTCAAAATTGAAAAAAAATAATATAAAAACTGTGTGTCAAACGCGTTTTTTCCTCCATTTTACAAAACTGAAGAAAAAATTGAAAACGGAATAAATTTCAAATGCTACCTTAATGTTTAAGATATGAATGATGTTTGATGCTTTAAAACCATTTTTAACGTGGTAAAAATGGCCAAATAGTTAGTGATTCAGTAAAATTTGCTAAAATGTCATTATAATGAATAGGAATATTTTGATACCCTACTTAATCATACCCTATTATAAAAAGTGGCGAATTATATTTCTTGTTTTCTTGGATTATATTTTAATTAATGTTTTAGATTGTTATAGTTGATTTAATCAGTTTTCAGTCAATGTTAAATATCTAAAAAAGCAATTTAATCTAGATTTGATCAGTTGACCATCCGATTTTCAATCCCAAACAGGCTCTAAGACATCCCAACTTTTTGAATGTGTAATTAACTATTTATTATGTACGTTTTGCGAGTCTCATTTCTCGTTGTTAATGGATTTTGTTAATTGTTAATATAACATGATTGGAGTTAGATGTTGGTCCCAACCTACTTTGGTCGCACCCAGGACTCACGGCAGGTCCCGTTTTACGCGGCATGTCACATGGTCAACGGTCAGTTTTTCAGTGCTCCCAAGCCGGTCAAAATGATGCATGCTCAAGTTACGTGAATTTTCTCCTTACAACCTTGGTGTGCCTTCCCCCTTGCGGGTCGACCTCCTTCCCCTCAAAGGGGTCAGTCGCCCTCCCCTCTTTGGGGTCGGCCGTTTTCCCCCTTAGGGGTCAGCCCCCTTCCCCTTAAGTGTAGGGATGGCAATTAGACTCGCAACCGGGGATTTTTAGCCCCGCCCTGCCCTGTTAGGAGCGGGTTATTTTGACTTTGACTAGGTTATGGAGCGGGCAAGGTAATTTTTTAAAAACTCGAAGCGGGTTAGGATCAGGTATGGTATTCTGTCCAACCTGCCCAGCTATTCAACCCGCACCCCCCGGCATACTAAAGCTATGTATCAATAAATCCTAGCCGTCCATCTTAGCCTATATATACTTTTCATCCAAACCCTAAAATGCCAAATTTTCTCTTGGTCTCTGCCGACTTGCCCATGGCTGCCTCCCTTCTAATCTTCTCTCCCTTTCCACCTTCAGCCCCCTCGTGGCCAAAGACGTCATGACAACCTAACCGGCGGCCACAACCATGTTCCACTTTCTCTTGGTCTCTGCCGACTTGCCCATGGCTGCCTCCCTTTTAATATTCTCTCCCTCTCCACCATCAGCCCCCCATGGCCAAAGACGTCATGACAACCTAACCGACAACCACAACCATGTTCCACTACCTATTCTCAAGTTCCACGGCAACAAGAACAACAACAAATCGTCAGAGATCTCATTGGAATGGTCGTAGATCTGCCACCGCTTTTTCTTTGACAAGATTAGAGGCGCCACCTAAAACTTCAACCACCACATGCTCATCGACGGCGGTAACAGCAACGGGTCTGTGTTCATGGCCGTAAAACTTCATCAGCTACTACATAGGTGTCTAGATGATCCTTGTGTGTGAGTACAGGGAAGTGCAGGACGAATCAGGGTGGGGCAGGTTTTCTAAACAAATGTAGGATCGGGTATGGTATTTTAGATATATGACTCGGTAGTGGGGCAGGGCGGGGCGAGATTTTATGAGCATCGGGGTGGGTTCAGATTTTATAAGATCCACATCCATCCCGCCCCATTGCCATCCCTACTTAAGGGGGTCGATGGGCCTTCCCCCTTAGGGGGTTGGCGTTCCTTCCACCTCTCATTCAACGCATGCTCTCCCTTGGCCTTGCACCGTCCGGGATACCTGCCATCGTCCACACACTGATTCCGGGGAGCCAGTCACCCACGGTAGTTTGCCAGCTCCACAATGCCCGTCATCACCCACATGCCGACTTCGTGACTCCCATTGCCCGTTGCCAGAGCATCGACTCCGCGAACCTCGTCACCCTCGCCCGTGGCTGACTCTGCGACATTCGTCGCTCGCACCCGGGCATGGACTACACAATATCCATCATTCGCCCCGAAACGCCAACTCTGCCATACCTATGGCCTCACCTGTGCCCCATTTTCATGTCACGTGCTTCGACACCCTACACACTCTACTGCGCCCATTCGTTGCGCTACTAATAGAGTTGCGTCGCTTACTCTCTGTCGTACTACCGTGCCCCCGGCACCTCACACACTCAGCTATGCCCATGCGCCACGCTGCTGATACAGTCTCACCTCCTAGCTCTCTGTCACACTACCATGTTGCTGGCACCTCACTCACTCCACCGTGCCCATGTGTCACACTACTGATACAGTCGCGCTCCGCAGTACTCTGTCACACCACCATGTGTTGGTCTGTTCTTTCACTACACCATGTGCACCTTGCCTTGGTTGTGGAACATGCTTCGAACCATTCCCCGGAGTTTGCAACATTTTGCGAGGATAGACGACTTCTCCGGGACACTATTTCTGCCAGAGAGCTCTAAGTGCTCTGGTGATGAAAAATCTCCTTCAGTCAGGTAGACGGCTCCTCCGGGATTCTTCCTCGGCCCATAGGGTAGGCGACTCCTTTAGGACACTACCTTAGCGCACTCCTAGTGCTCAAGCACAAGGACTCACCCGCGGGGATAGGTGACCCTTTTGGGACACTATCTCTACCAGGGAGCTTCAAGTCCCCTTCCACCAGGTAGACGGCTCCTCCTAGATGCTACATCTGCCCGGCGAGTAGACGACTCCTCCGGGACACTACCTTGGCATTTCAAGTGCTTCGGCACAAGGACTCACCCGCGAGGACAGGCAATTTCTCCGGGACACTATCTCTGATAAGGAGTTTTAGCTCACTTTCTGCCAGGTAGACGGCTCCTCCGGGATGCTACCTTAGCCCGTCGGGTAGGCGACTCCTCCGGGACACCACTTTGGCATGTTCTGAGTGCTCTAGCACAAGGACTCACTCGCGGGGATATGTAATACCCCAAAACTTTCTTTTGTGTGGAAAAAAAAGGTTTCCTAAGTTTTAAGTCGATGAACAGTAACTTTAAGTCGACAAACATTAACTTTCAATCGAATGAATAGTACTTTTAGTCAAATTAAAACTATTTTCACTCGAATTAAAATTATTTTCAGTGGGATTAAAAGTGTTTTCATCAAAAGTGTTTTCTGTCAAATTAAAAGCGTTTTTCTATCCAATTAAAACTATTTAGATCAAATTAAAGGTGTTTTTGGTCAAATTAATCTGCTTTGCTTCGAATGAAAACTTGGGTTGATTAGAGGAAGAATGGAGACAGAAGTTTTCGGTCGAATGGAAATAGTTTTCAATCGAAGGAATAATTTTCGGTCGAATAAAACCTTAAGATTTTTGGAAAGGTATTTTCACGGCTGAAGGATTAAGTCGAATGAAACTTGTTTTCCTTTGAACGAATAATGTAATTTTTACCTTCATATAAATAACTTCTTTATTTTCTTTTTTGCCGTTTTGTTCTTGGTTCTTGCTACTTTGCGGTGGAGCGAGAGAGAGAGAAAGAGAGAGAGAGAGAGAATAAGAGGCTTAGAAAGCTCCTTTAGAGCTAGAATGGTGCTTTAAGGTTTTCTTTTGTTCAAAAACTTGTTTGAGGTAAGGGTTTATAAGGGTTTTGCTGTGAAAAGGTATTTTCAAAATTTGAATGTCCCATTTTTTTACCCTACTGGGCTACTTGAGCTCACCCCTTTGTCTTCTTACCTTGCCTTTGCCACAGGTGAAGGAAGTGACTCTTGATTCTTATGGCAGCTTTGGAGCTATAAGATTTTGCTTTCGGTTTGATAAACATTGTAATTATATTCATTTGGGAACTTTACCCGGTTAGGGTAATTCGATAGAATTGTTTTTTATGACTATTGGTAATAGAATATCTCATTTTGGAGGTTTTATTTGCTCTGTTTATACCGTTATCATTAAAATGGTAATAGTATATCATGAGGTTCGCTATGTAGTCGTGGCCTCCCGGTTTAGGGGCGTGACAGGGTTGGTATCAGAGCTTAGGTTTGTGATTCTGTAGACTTGGGTGAGCCTATGTTTACAGCGTTACAAAATGATTGTGCGATTGGATTTGGTCTCTCTTGATTAGTTTGTGTCCTTGTGCATTTGTGGGCTTATACAGTTTCGTTGGATGTGCTAGGAGTACATTGCCTCATAGACGCTCTAATCATAACGCCAATGAACCTCACAATCCGCCAACGAATGATGGAGTTGTGGAGGCCATTATACATGGATTTAAAATTTTGGCAAATCTAATTGCAGGTGGTAACGGGGTACCGATACACCAAGATCAGAATAATGGGCAGAACAGTGTAGTTAAAACCAGAGACGTGGAGAAATTCAAGAAGTTAGTACCCGCTTTTAGAGGGGAACCCTATCCAAAAAAGGCTGAAGCTTGGGTGAACCACAATGAGAAGGTATTTGACCTTTGGAACAGTAGTGACGAGCAAAAGGTGGCATATGCACTTTTCATGTTAAAAGATGAAGCTGACCATTGGTGGAAGATGGTTAAGCACCCAGAGGATCAACGCTGATCATCCCATGACTTGGGAACGGTTTAAGAGCATTTTCTTCAAGAAGTACTTTCCTAAAAATGTAAGAAATCAGAAGGAGGAAGAATTCCCGAAGTTAGTACATAATGATATGACATTAGAAGAATATGAGGTGAAGTTCACCTCATTGTCAAGGCATGCCCTGCATTTGGTTGACACCAAGAATCGTAAGACAAGAAGATTTGAAAAGGGATTGAAGCACGACATATGGAACATATTGTTGGCTCTAAAGCTTTCGACTTATGCCAAGGTGGTTGAACAGGCCAAAATTCTAGAGACGGACTACGGCAAATTTTTAAAAGAGCAAGAGGAACTGAGGCACAAAAGAAGTCGTGCAGAACTTCAGACAAGAACAAGAGCGGTGCTCAGAACAATAGACAAACAACTTTACAAGAAGATATGAAATCGACCAGAGGGAATATGAAGGTTTGCGATATTTGTGGCAAGAATCATAGGGATAAGCCTTGCCATAGTTTGACAAACTCATGCTTCAACTTTGGGAAAGTGGCGCATTATGCTATGGAATGCCCGTATCCGAAGAAGGAGAAGACTTACAACGTTCAAGCTCAGGGTGGAGCTAAACCGTCCATAGGGGAGCATAGGCCGAGAGTACAAGGCTGTGCTTATGCTTTGACTGTTAAGGATGCCACAACTTCTAACGACGTGGTGGCAGGTACAGTTCAATTTGGTTCTTATTCTTTTCATGCATTATTCAACCTTGTATCCATGCATTCATTTATAATCCCTTCTCTTGCGTGTAAGTTGGACTCCGACCCACGACTTTTAGAGTTTGATTTGATGATTGATACCCCGGTAGGGAAATCTTTATTAGTATCTACAGTGTACAAGCCTTGCTTTGTACGCATTGAGGGAGAAGTGTTACCCGCTGACCTTATAGCTATGGACATTTGGGATTTTGACGTCATTCTAGGTATCGACTGGTTGTCTTCTTATCATGCTTCATTGGATTGCTATGCCAAAGAAGTACATTTCCAGATTTCTTGTCAATCCAAGTTCAAGTTTAAGGGTTCTACGCCCATTACTTTATCTTGCCTTATATCTGCCTTGCAGACTAGGCGTTTGCTTTAGAGGGGATGTCAAGAATATCACATTGTGGATACTCGAATAGCTGTTCAAAATTTATCTGCTATTCCTATCGTTAGCGAATTTTTGGATGTGTTTCTGGAGGAACTCCCTGGTCTTCCTCCAGATCGTGAAATCGAGTTTGTTATAGATCTTATACCATGAGCTGCTCTAATTTTTAAGGTTCCTTATAGTATGGCCCCGACCTAGCTCAAAGAACTTAACGTGCAACTTCAAGAATTGCTTGAGAAAGGCTTTATTCGCCCAAGCGTCTCTCCTTAGGGTGCTCTTGTTTTATTTGTAAAGAAGAAGGATTGAACAATGAGATTGTGTATTGACTATAGGGAGTTGAACCGTATTACAGTTCGCAACAAGTATCCTTTGCCACAGATTGACGATTTGTTTGATCAACTTCAAGGTGTGGAATACTTTTCCAAGATTGATTTGAGATCGGGTTATCACCAATTGAAGATTAGGAAGGATGATATATCTAAGACTGCTTTCTGCACGAGGTACAGACACCATGAGTTTGTTGTAATGCCGTTTGGGTTGACTAACGCACCTGCAGCATTTATGGACTTAATGAATCAGGTATTCAAGCAATATTTGGACCAATTTGTCATAGTCTTTATGGATGACATATTGATCTACTCTAGAAGCAAGGAAGAACATGAAGACCCTTTACGTATGGTGCTGCAGATTTTGAGAGAAGAGAAGCTTTATGCCAAGTTTGATAAATGTGAGTTTTGGCTTGGGAAAGTTGTGTTTTAATGGCATGCGGTATCTAAAGATGGGATCTCGGTGGATCCATCTAAGGTAGAGGCAGTGTGGAATTGGGAAAGACCAAAAACAATTGGTGAAGTTCGTAGTTTTCTTGGTTTGGCTAGCTATTATCGCACGTTCATTGAGGGGTTTTCAAAACTCACTATTCCATTAACTCGATTGACCTGAAAGAAGTTTAGGTTCAAGTGGTCGGAAGAGTGTGATCGCAGTTTTCTAGAATTAATGAAAAGATTAGTTTTGGCTCAGGTTCTTTCCCTACCTTCGGGGATCGGAGGATTTGTGGTTTATAGCGATGCTTCACGGAAAGGTTTGGGATGTGTCTTTATGCAGCACGGGCGAGTTATTTCTTCTGGCTCGTGGCAACTTAAAACGTATAAAGTGAACTACCCAACACATGACTTGAAATTAGCTGCAGTGGTTCACATTGAAAATTTTGGAGGGGCACTATCTCTATGGTGAGACATGTGACATATACATAGATCATAAGAGTCTTAAGTTTTTATTCACGTAGAAAGAATTAATTATGAGACAATGTTGATGGTTGGAATTACTTAAGGACTATGATTGCAAGATTTTGTATCATCCAAGAAAAGCCAATGTGGTCGCCGATCCTCTTAGCCGAAAGAACACAAGTACGTGGGCAGCCCTTTTGACTTCACGTAAAGAAATTCTTGCGGATCTTTAAAATTTGGGTGTGGATGTTTTGGTTTCCGGGACGGAAAACTATTTGGGTAATTTAATGGAGCGACCTACCTTGATCAAAAGAATTAAGCAAGCTCAGATTTTGGATTCAAAATTTGTTAAGATTAGAGAACAAGTTGGAGAAGGTCAATAGCCAGAGTTCAAAATTGACTCCGAGGGGGCATTACATTTCGGAAACAGATTGTGTGTTCATTCTGATGTGGGATTAAAGGATGAAATATTGCGAGACTCTCATAATTCCATCTTCACAATTCATCCAGGTGGTACTAAGATGTATCGAGATTTACGGGACGTGTTTTGGTGGAATGATGTGAAAACGCAGATAGCGGATTTGGTCGCTCGATGCCTTACTTGTCAGCAAGTCAAAGCAGAATATCAACGATCTGCAGGACCTTTGCAACCTTTTACCATCCCTCAGTGGAAGTGGGAACGTATTGCCATGGACTTTGTGTTGGGGTTGCCAAAGACAAGGCAAGGACACGATTCGGTTTGGGTAATAATTGATCGTTTGACCAAGTTAGCACATTTTATTCCGGTTAAGGTCACTTATAGCTTGGAGAAGTTAGCCAAACTTTATATTCAAGAGATTGTTCGACTCCATGGTGTACCCATTTCAATCATTTCGGATAGAGATGCATGTTTTATGTTGATGTTTTGGCGTGGTTTGCAAAATGTTTTGGGTACTCAGTTCGACCTTAGTACGGCTTATCATCCTCAAAGTGATGGACAGTCAGAGAGGGCGATTCAGATTTTAGAAGACATGCTTAGGGCTTGCTCGTTAAACTTCAAGAATAGTTGGGGTGATCAATTACCGCTTATGGAGTTTGCATATAACAATAGCTTTCAAGCTAGTATTGGTATGGCACCGTTTGAGGCCTTGTATGGTCGGAGATGTAGAACGCATATTTGTTGGTTTGAGGTTGGAGAGGAGAAACTTTTGGGTGCCTTAGGCCCCGAGATAGTACAAGCTACCTGGAAAAAAATTCGTTTGATCAAGGATAATTTGCTAGTGGCTCAAAGTCGTCAAAAGAGTTATGCGGATAATAGAAGGCGTGAGCTAAAGTTCAAAGTGGGAGATCATATATATCTCAAAGTATCACCTGGAGTAATGCATTTTGGGAAGAAGGGCAAGCTTAGCCCTAGATTTATCAGACCATTTGAGATCTTGCGAAGATTTGGACTGGTCGCTTACCAAGTTGCCTTACCTCCCAGTTTGTCAGAAATACATGATGTATTTCATGTATCAGCCTTGAGGAAGTACGTTCCAGATTCTTCGCATGTCACTCATTTTGAACCTGTGGAGATTCAGGAGGACCTATCGTATGAGGAATGCCTAGTGGAAATTTTGGACCCCAAGGATCAGATTTTGTGCACAAAAACTATTAAGTTGGTTAAAGGCTTTGACGTAACCATTCGGTAGAAGAAGCCACATGAGAACTCGAGGATGCTATGCTCAAAAAGCACCCTCAACTCTTTGATGTTTAAGTTACGTTTTAATTCCGCGGACGGAATTCTTTTGGGGGGGGGGGGGGGAGAATGTAATACCCCAAAACTTTCTTTCGTGTGAAATTTTTTTTTTTTGAAGTTTTAAGTCGATGAAGAGTAACTTTAAGTCGATGAACAATAACTTTAAGCTGCTGAACAATAACTTTAAGTTAATGAACAGTAAGTTAAGTCGATAAACAGTAACATTCAGTAGAATGAATAGTACTTTCAGTTGAATTAAAACTATTTTCGGTCGAATTAAAAGTGTTTCGGTCGAACTAAAAGCGTTTTCGATCAAATTAAAACTATTTTTGATCGAATTAAAAGTATTTTAGGTCGAATTAATCCGCTTTGCTTCGAATGAAGACTTGGGTTGATTTGAGGAGGAATGGGGACCAAAGTTTTCGGTCGAATGGAAATAGTTTCTGGTCGAAGGAATAATTTTTGGTCGAATGAAACCTTAAGATTTTGGGAAAGGTATTTTCACGGCTGAAGGATTAAGTCGAATGAAACTTGTTTAGCTTTGAATGAATAATGTAATTTTACCTTCATATAAATAGCTTCTTTATCTTCCTTTTAGCACTTTTGTTCTCGGTTCCTTGCTCCTCTGCGGCGAGAGAGAGAGAGAGAGAGAGAGAGAGAGAGAGATAGGAGGCTTAGAAAGCTCCTTTGGCGCTAGAGTGGTGCTTTAAGGTTTTGTTTTGTTCAAAAGCTTGTTTGAGGTAAGGGTTTATACAGTTTCTGTTGTGGAAAGGTATTTTCAAAATTCGAATGTTTATGTTCATCAAGTTGATTTATCCATATTGGTTTGTATTTGAATTATTCCACATTTTCCCTCTTTGAAGACATTGTTTACCCTTTTCGTTTGTGCCTGATGATACATATCTTTGAATTCGTACATTTGTGACAACTAATTTAAGAATGACATTGACTATGTTGAACAACTCTCAAAATAGAGAGGGTCCTTTGGACACATGTTTGTTATACTAGAGAGTCGAATCCTCCTAGTACGCTCCGGAGCACACGTTTGACGTTTGTATGTTTGGTTCGACATTTGGGTCTTATAACCACCATAGTCATCGCATGTTTGTAGCATACCCTACATATAATTGAAATGTGTTTTGGGTTAAATACTAATCTTTGATATTTTGATATTTGATAGTAAGATATGATTGGTCCATTTCATCTAATATTGTTATTAGATTATACCATTATTGCTTGACATCTTACCATTTGTTTACCCTACTGGGCTATTTGAGCTCACTCCTTTGTCTTCTTACCTTGCCTTTGCCGCAGGTGAAGAAAGTGACTTTTGATTCTTATGGAAGCTTTGGAGCTATGAGATTTTGCTTTGGTTTGATAAACTTTGTAGTTATATTCTTTTGGGAACTTTACCTGTTGGGGTAATTCGATAGAATTATTTTGGATGACTATTTGTCCGCTGTGATTAGAAATTTTTTTGTAATGGAATATCTCATTTTGGAGGTTTTAGTTTCTCTGTTTATACCGTTATCATTAAAATGGTAATAATATATCATGAGGTTTGCTTTGTAGTCGCAGCCTCCCGGTTTGGGGCATGACAGGATAGGCAACTTATCTGTGACACAATCTCTGACAGGGAGCTTTAATTCCCCTTCTGCTAGGTAGATGGCACCTCCGGGATGCTCGGCTTACTAGGTAGGGGACTCCTCTGGGACACTACCTTGACGCGCTCCAAGTTCTCCGGCACAAGGATTCACCCGCGGGATAAGCGACTCATCCTGAACACTATCTCCGCCAGGGTGTCTGCGTGACTAGCCTTCGTGCTCTGGAACTCGAGGCTTTCATCGGCACCCCTAGGGACTATGACCCCCAGGTCACTCCGAGACGGGAACGAAGCTCTGGATGGCATCGTGCCTAGTCTGCCTGACAATTGGGCTTTGGGTCTTCCCCACCACTGCCAAGCCTGTGGGACTCTACACGGGCTTTGGACTGGTGGCTAGATCATGGGGATTCTCTGGCTACATCGGCACTCTGGGACCCAGTCTTTCCAGATAGACAGAGTGACGCTATGAGGAACAGGCCGTGTGAATATGTGATCTGAGAGTCCGTGGAGCACCGCCACCTATCGACCCTTTGGTGACATGTCACTCCTAAATAGTGCTACGTGTCGTTTGATGACATCATCATCTCAACCTCTATAAATAGGGATCTGAGAATTCATTTTGGGGGGGGGGGACATTTTCAGAACTCTCTATCACTTTCTCACTATTGAATTCTAGAGATAGAAATTTATAGGACCTTGACTCGAGACTTAAGCATCAAACTGTGACTGTCGTCATGTATCCACCCCGTGTCAGCCCTCGCAGCACAGCCATCCTCAGGCTCTGTCTGTAAAGCCCTTGGTCTCTGCCCTTGCTCCATCCTTATTGTGTCCCACATCATCATACTTAGTATAAGAGTCGAACTGCATTCCTTGTGGCACCTCTACCTCGACTGTGAACCCACTTTCCTTAGCATCATTTTGGTGACTCTACGGGGGAGGTGAGCATCATAGTGCAGTTCGTTCCTTGCCTGACACACCCAAGCAACCGTGCCTCAGCAATGTAGGGCAACCAAGACTACCAACCAAAGCCTTAACCCAGCCATCCAAAAGGAGCATCACCTCGAGGACCAAGAAAAGACCAACCATAACCAATTCCAGGCTCTCCTCGAATGGATGCACCCAATGTGGCTGCGGTTGTCAATTCCACAATCCAACAACTTACTCCTACCATCACCGAACTCCAAGACTCCCAATCATCTCTCATGGTCACGATATTATAAATGCAAAAATTAATCCAAGTCTTAACTTCGGAGTGGCTAACTTCTCAAGGCCTCAGAGCTCCCTACCCCGTGCCCCCTACTCACCCCATGTCATCCCAAGCTCTGGGGTTAGCCATTCTTGCTCAGATCTAGCCTTCAAGGCCTGGGCAAGTTCTCGACACTGCCCAGGTCCCAGTGTCACGACCACCACTGCCTTGGTCTTTCTGGCCTTTGACGGTAAGACTCGTGGTGCCTCAGCCTGTAGCACCCCCTGACCCTTGCTTGGACTATTTTAGAGACTCACGACTTAATTCAGATGGAGCCTAACCCCAACATAACCAACAAAAACTTAAACACAAGTCACAACTTAATTGAGATGGAGTGCCTCGCCCATTTTGCTGGCTCCCTTGAGCACTACGGGGAAGATAACACTTTGAAGCTTTGGGAATTTCACAAGTCTTGACTGGCTTCGCTTATTTTTGGTACCACCAGATCCGCAATGGTACTATCCACTCCTGGTCTAACATGGTTCAGCTCTTCCTTGACAAGATTCATTATGAAGCGGAGCGTGTGACCATCCTTAACATTGCTGGAATCTGCCAGAACCCCAGAGAAGACCTCAATGCCTATGTCACACGATTTCATCACAAGTGCTTGGAGTGCACCGACTTTAGCAAAGATGAGACCCTTGTACCCATTTGCATCAAGAACATGAAAAGACACCTACAGGGTCTAGCTAGAAAACCTCCAGCTTTGGTCTTGGAGACATCGCAAAGAAGCTGTGCGACGCATCTATGATTCGGTTGGTTCGTCAAAGACCCCGAAGACCCAAACTCAACTTGCCTTGACCGCGACGGTGGAAGCAACCAGTGACAACAACAACAGCCACAAGCGCCAACCCCAAAGAAAGGATGGGCAGCCAATGCCTGCCTCAAAATACCCATGCGACTTGAAGACAGTCAGAGCTATCCTCGAGACCTGGATCAACATCAACATTAACTCCATAACTCCAAACCCACTACACAACATCTATACACAACACATACATATTCACAGCTTTTGTTTTGGCAGCTGCACCACAACTACACTCCATCACTCGTGGCACACACTCACTTTGAATTAACTTTATGGATGTCCTTGTGGCAACCGTAGCCCACGACCCTCCCGGTGAATACTGGGTTTTCTTTCCCAACGTAACCGTCCTACTCCCATGCAACAAATCTACCCTATACCAGTCATGCCAGACGAAAGAGGAATGGATATGGGATGGCTATCCTAGGAGTTAGTAGTGTGTGTGTGTGTGTATACCCTTACTGAAAAATCACAGAAAACCCCCTACACTTTCATTTGTAGCTAAAAATTTACCCGAACCTTTTATTATTGCAAAATTATCAAAAATAAATATTTGCGATAATTTATGCGCTAGAAGAATTATTAATGGGTGTTACGCCATCCCGTTTCACAAATTGTCACTAATAAGCACACCGATACTAAGAAAATTTTTGTTGTCGATAAACGTATATCGAATACTAAGGTAGATAATTTGTCACTAAAAAAAATACACGTCGACATTAAGTATAAAAAAAATATACATCGTCGCTAATTTTTTTTAATATGTTAAAAGTATTTGGGGTTTCGAGGTATTACACTCTCCCTAACTTATAAAAAAATCCGTCCTCGAATTTATGCACCTATAGCGTCGAATACATGGGGGCAAGCACTTCACATGGCCTCCTCTGGTTCCCAGGTAGATTCCTCAATAGTGTGATTTCTCCACAATACCTTTACCAGAGGTATGACCTTCATCCTCAGTATTTGTTAACGACGGTCTAATATTTCCACCGATACTTCTTCTTAACTCAAATATGTCTATATATCCTCAGGACGATGCTACAATACGTCATCGGATTATGCACATACTTCCTCAACACCAACGCATAGAATACATTGTGAATATGCGATAGGTTCGGTGACAGTGACAAACGATATGCCACCGGTCCAATCCTCTTAAGGATCTCATAGGGACAAATATATCTAGGGCTGAGCGTTCCCTTCTTTCCAAAATGCATAACTCCCTTCCAAGGTGATATTCTTAGAAATACTCGGTCACCAACAGCAAATTTTAAATCCCGAGTACACTTTGAAGCACATATGCTATCTATCCTGTGCCGCACTCATGCGTGACCGAATCAAATTAACCTTCTCACAGGTTACCTGAATTAGCTCTGGGCCGATGAGTCGACGCTCTTCAACTTTATCCCAGCAAAATGGAGTTTTGCTCTTCCGACCATACAAGGCCTCGAAAGGAGCCATCTGGATACTGGCGTAATAGTTGTTGTTATATGCAAACTTGACTAACGGCAGATGGCTATCCCAACTACCCTGGAAATCTATAACACAAGCCCTTAGCATGTCTTCTAAGGTCTGAATGGTCCTCTCTGACTGGCCATCGGTCTGTGGATGGAAGGCCATACTAAACCTCAAATCAGTCCCCATAGCCTTCTGGAAACTCTCCCAGAACCTCAAATTAAAATGTGAATCCCTATCTGACACAATCCAAATAGGTACTCCATAGAGTCTCACAATGGTATCCACATATAATTGAGCTAATTGTTGCATAGAAAAATTGGCTTGTATAGGCAAAAAGTGTGCCAATTTAGTGAGCCTATCCACCCCAACCCATATCATATCATAACCCCGGGCTGTCTTGGGTAAACTGCCCATGAAATCTATAGTGACGGGTTCCCACTTCCATTCGTTAAATCAAAAGGCATAAATAACAACAAAGCCGTAGTGCCCATAGCGTGTCCGAAACACTGTCTTCGGTATATCCCCCTCTCTTACCTTCAATTGGTGATACACTAACCTCGGATCGATCTTAAAAATGTAACAAGCACCCTGAAATTCCTGTAACTGCTTCTTCTGCTCTTTCATGTCAACTGGAGCCATACTATACGGTGCCTTAGATATAGGCTCCGAACCTGGAACAAGGTTGATCACGAACTTTATCTTATGATCTATAGGCTCCCCTAGCAACTCCTCAGGAAAGACATCCGAATACTGCTCTACCATAGGAATAGATGTAAATTCGTGACCATTCTGACTCATATCCATGACATGTGCTATATATCCCTGACAACTCCGGCACAGTAATCATTGTGCTTTGTGTAACGCCCCAACTTAGGGTTACCATAACCTGTCTGGAGTATTACGACACAACTGCTAATCACATCATTCTGATGATACAACTTATTCTAACTCACTTGGTAATTACACAATATCATACAAAATTAACAAGTTTACTTTTACAAAACATACCTAGCAAGCTCTCTGCTAGATCTCAGAGTTGATATTGTGTACTATTTCAAGTACAACTTAATTTACAAATGTACAAGCATTCCCCTTACCCGTCTTCTCACCGTGCCTCACACCTTTTCATTGCCTTTCGAGGGACCGGCTCCTTAATCTAAAATGTTATGGATAAAAACCCGTCAGCCCACTGGCTCAATAAGATAATAAAAAATATTTAATGTAACTTTCAACTCAAGAATATTGATAATGCAGGCTAATGCAATTCAATCACATTAAACAGTTCTACATGTGCACATTACACATATCAAACGTTCACACTTAGTTGAGCATTACAAGAGTTTATCAAAAGCTAAAATCTGCACCAACAATTCATCATATGACAAATCTCATTGGATTGATATCGGCTCAGGGCTTATCACATGAGATGGGTCAGGGTTATACTTCCGCAACATAGAAACATGGAACACATCATGTACTCCTTCCAAAGATACAGGTAAGGCAACTCTATATGCCAAATTTCCAACATGATCCAGTATTTCATAAAGGCCAATATATCTCGGTGACAATTTGCCTTTCTTTTCAAATCGCTTTATTCCTTTGAATGGTGACGCCTTGAGAAATACAAAATCTCCCACTGAAAATTCAAACTCTCTTCGTCTGTTACTAGCATTACTTTTCTGTTGGCTTTGAGCAGTCAAAATCTTTTGTTGAATTTGCTAAATCTTTTTAGTGGTCTCTTAAACTATTTGTGGCCCAATTAAACTTTTTTCTTTGACTTCACTTTAACAAATTGGTGAGCGACACTTTCGTCCATATAGAACTTTATATGGTACCCTAACGATACTAGCCTGATAACTGTTATTATAAGCAAATTCGATCAATGCCAAATATTGATCCCAACTTCCTTTGAAATCTATCACACATGCATGAAGCATATCCTCTAGTGTTTAAATAGTCCTCTTAAATTGTTCATCAGTCAGATGATGAAATACTGTGCTAAATTTCAAATTTGTATCTAATGTACCTTGCAAACTTTTCCAGAAATGAGATGTAAATCTTGGATCTCTATAACTTATGATACTTACTAGTATTCCATGCAATCAAACTATTTTTCCTGTACATACACTCGGGCTAATTTATCCAATGAGCAAGTCTTAAGTGCATGTAGGAAATGAGTAGATTTCGTCAATCTATCCAAAATTACCCATACCGAATCATGCCCATCACGGGTCCTTGGCAATCCTGTAACAAAATCCATTGCTATATGGTCCCACTTCTATTCGAGTACTGATAACGGTTCCAATCGACCCGTTGGTCTTTGGTGTTCGGCTTTCATTTGTTGACATACAATACATCTTGAAACAAAGTCAGCTATTTCTCTTTTCATGTTATTCCACCAGTAATTACATTTCAAATCCCGATACATCTTTGTTCCATCCTGGTGCACTGTATACTTTGACTTATGGGCCTCTTTCAGTATTTCTCCTTTCAACTCTTTATTGTTAGGCACAACTAACCAGTCTCTATACCATAAAACACCATTAATATCCATAGAAAACTCAAGTTATTAAGATTCCATCTTTATCCTTCACTTTTCTATGCAACTCTAAATCTCTTTCTCGTTCCTCCTGGATTCTCTGTAATAACATTGGTTTCACTTGTAAATTTGCCTGAATAAATACTGACTCGGTAATAGATAACTCCCATGAACAAGCTTGCTCAATCAACTTCCACTATTTCACCATTAAGCTAGCAACTTGTACTTTTCTACTTAGTGCATCTACAACAACATTGACTTTACCTAGGTGATACTGAATCTTACAATGATAATCATTAAGTACTTCCATCCACATTCTCTGTCTCATATTCAAATCTTACTGAGAAAAGATATATTTTAAACTCTTATGATCAATAAAAAAATCTCAAACTCAACACTATACATATAATGCCTCCACTTATGCAATGCTAACAAAATTGTTGTTAACTCAAGATCATGTGTTGGATAATTTTGTTCATAAGGTTTCAACTTTCTCGAAGCATAAGCCACAACTTTGCCATGTTGCATCAAAACACAGCCTAATCCTTCCTTTGAAGCATCGCTGAACACCACAAAATTCTTAGTTCCACTCGGCAAAGTCAAAATTGAGGTTGTAGTTAATCTCGTTTTTAACTCTTGAAAACTCGCCCCACACTTTTCAGTTCACTGATATGCCACTTCCTTCCGAGTCAATGTGGATAATGGTGTAGCTATCTTTGAAAAATCTTGTACAAATCGACCATAATACCAGGCCAATCCCAAGAAATTCTAACCTCTGCTACAATCTTTGGCACTTGCCAATTCAAAACAGCTTATATTTTAGACGGGTCAACAGTTACCCCCGTTTCAGACACTGTATGACCTAAGAAGGCCACTTGCTTTATCCAAAATTCACATTTACTAAACTTAGCATATAATTTCGTATCCCATAGTACTTGCAGTACAATCCTTAAATGACGCTTATGCTCCTCTGTAATTTTTTAATAGACCAAAATATCAACGATAAAAACTACTACAAATTGATCTAAAAACTCCTTCAAAGTTCGATGCATTAAGTCTATGAAGGCTGCAAAGGGCATTCGTCAATTGAAATGGCATGACAACGATATCATAATGTCCATACCTTGTACGAAAAGCTGTCTTTGGAATGTCTTCCTGTAATACCCCGAACCTAGGTTTACCCGGTTATCATTAGCTTAGCGACAATTTTAGGAGTGATGTTCTTTCGAATTTTTAACGATGTTTTGCTTGGGCAATATTACCAGTAACAAATTTAAAATACCACTAGCTGCAGATAAGAATGGGTGCAAGAGAGAAATAAATGAAATGTAACCGGTCACTCTGGAGAGGTTATAATTAATTAGGATTTATTATATAAATATTAAATCTCTAATCTTAGTTAGTTAAATATGGCAAATGAGGTGATTTATGGAGAAAGTGTGGCATTTTAAAATGACCGAGGAAAAAAAGAAGAGAGAGAGAGGGAAGAGATTAGAGAAAATTGAGATATATATATATATATATATGGAATAAGATAAAAGGAGTAAAATAAAAAGAGAAAAGAAAACCAGGAGAGAAAGTCAACAAAAAAAGAAGAGAAAAAAAAGAAGAGAGAACAGAGAAAGAACACGGGGGAGAATATGTGAGATGGCAGCCGATCCTAGATCGGCGGCTCTACCCCCACCTCGAGACAGCCCCACTGCCGGCCATGTACCCCATCACCGGCGATCAACTCCGGTGCTCCTTCACCGAGCACCATCACCAACGCCTCCGCGACCACTTTACTGTAGACAATTGTGCCGCTACCATCGCCGTATGGGACTAATCACCGGTATTCACCATTGCGATGGCCTTGGCCCAACTGCTACCGACCACGCCTTCGACCACCGACGATCAACTCCAGCCGGCGTCTCCACCAAAGGCATCGCTAAGAGCCTCCGTCAACCGCCGCCACACATAGGCCGCAACCTTCTATACCGCCAAAGTCATTGTACCGCTGCCACCACCGCACGCCATAATTCTGGTCACACCAGCTGTGGACCACCACGGCGCCGCACTGTAGTGTCACGGTGACCCATGGTTCGATCTGTTATTGGGTAAACTGATTTGGGTAGTCTTCTCTTGTGATGATGATCGATAAAAATTGTGAACTTCGTGATTTATGAGAGAACCTGTTGGATGCAATGGTTGATGGTTGTAGCAGTTGTACGGGGATGGAATAGATGTGGGTGGAATGTGTATGATTTTGTGATTGTGGTAAATGGTGGTCTGTGTCCATACATCGGTGGGTGTACGATGTATGTTCTCTTTTATGCATGTGTATATATTGTATATGTGTGGCTGTTGTTGGGTGATAGTGTGTAAGAGTGGTGCCTGTGGGGCATGGTCACGTGGGTGCATATTTCGTGTAGGGCGTGGTTATGTATGTGTTGATGTGTGGGTGACTATGTGCAGGAGGAGTGTATATGGCTATACAAACAAGTGTGTAAATGAGGTGTAGTAATGTATTTATGTGTACAATGGTTGTGTACTTTGTACATATAGGGGTTGATATAGCTGTGTGAAAATTGTTGTAACTTAGCGTGTAAGTGTGAGTGTACTTTGGAGGGTGAAGTGGTTTGTATAGCAGTATGTGTTCTACTGCGTGTTAGGATGAATGAATGGTGAGTGCATGCACATATCGTTGTGTGAAGCAATGTGCAAATGGCTGAGCTGGGCATGTGAATTGGTGGATAGGGTGAGTGTGCAGTGAAGGAAATTGCCTAACGTCGGTCAAAGAAATTGTTGCCGGACTTGATTTACTTTTGCATTATCGAGAACCACGGATGAGCAAAGAAAGTTTAGTGATGAAAAGAGGCATATTTAGTTGAGAATAAAAAAATTGATGTTGAGTTATTTTGCTGGAGGTAGGCTGCGCATATGTTCGGTGGTGGGGGTGGAGCCGCTGATCTAGGGTCGGCTGCCATCTCACATCTTCTCCCCCGTCTTCTCTCTCTGTTCTCTCTTCTTCTTTTTTCTCTTCTTTTTTTTGTTGACTTTCTCTCCTGGTTTTCGTTTCTCTTTTTATTTTACTCCTTTTATCTTATTCCATATATAAATAGAGTCGTGACAGACCCGAACCCACGGGCAGGCCCGTGAGCTAGGCACGTGACCGGCCGCAGACCCAATGGACTCCAGCCGAGGGCTCTGCCAGGCCTTACTCGCGAAAACAACATATAATCTGCAACGGAAATTAAAACTTCTACTACTTAAGTTACATTTTCATACTTGAATACAACATTTATGCTAACACTCATCATAACACTGATTTTTTAACAACCAAACTAACCCAACAATCTAAATCTTTATTGACTCAATCAATACAGTCTCCGGAGCTCAGTGCCAAATTGTTCCTTCCTATGCTCGTCACCATCACCTTACTTTCAAACCTGAAATGATAAGTAAAAGATGAGCTTCCACGTGCTCAGTAAGTAACCAATGATTCAACTAGCAGGACCATAGCATGTCAGAAAATAACTCACTTATATTATAGCATCATTAAGATATCTAAAAATCATAGATTTGATAATCATCAGATAAAACAAAATAGAGTACATTGAACCAAAAACTGAAGTATAAAATCATTATCATGACAACCAGTTCGATTCAAACATTAGCTCAAATGATATGCTGCGGTCAGCGTACAGGCCCCACTGACTAGGGTCCGAAATCCCTCCTCCATCCGAGATAAAATTCTGTGGACGCATGGGCGAAGCACGAGCAATAGTACTGTGCATCAACGTACAAGCCCCGTTGACCAGGGCCCGAAATCCAACTTTCCCCTGTGGATATAGGGCAAATCAATCGACTAAACCAAAAACCCCCCTTTGGGTTCATTGTGAACAAAATCACTCATCAAACTATCCACACACCCCTTTCGCTAACTTTCGAAATGTTCAATATCACAAATAAGTCAAATGCCAAAACATTTCAAATCTGAGTTTCATTGCGTTTTCTAAGCAAAATATGAGTTACATGCTGGTCCGGTTTTTAACGAGAAATAAATCACTAGAAGCTTTTTGGTAAATTAAGCCAGAGCAGTTAAACATAATTAAATCGGTCAATACTAATAAGCAACACATTTTTAACAGTAGATAAACATATACGTTGCATATAAAAATACTAGTTGAATCAAAGGGTCACTTACCTGACGCTACGCATTCCCCACATCAAAACGACGATCATGCTACCACACCTGGTTCAAAGCACTTTCAATGCCCTTCTTTTTATCTTCGTGTTCTTAGCTTTACGACAACCCGAAGTATCGTCAGCCTCGACAGAACATTCCTGTTGAACACGTCTTCAAGCAATTTCGATGGCGCAGTCAACTGCCTGACCTTTACATACCCATCCAATATCATGCCTAGTTTACCACGTCATTCTTGGCATCTAATCACCGTTGCTGAACATCCATTAATTCACCCGTTTTAGCAACCCACCAAGTAACCTTATACTCAACCTTCACTCTGTAAACGCACCACCAACACAGACATGAAATCGTACAATACCACATGACCATACTCCCACAACCGAACATATGCGCAGCCTACCTCCAGCAAAATAACTCAACATCAATTTTTTTATTCTCAACTAAATATGCCTCTTTTCATCACTAAACTTTCTTTGCTCATCCGTGGTTCTCAATAATGCAAAAGTATATCAAGTCCGGCAACAATTTCTTTGACCGACGTTAGGCATTTTCCTTCACTGCACACTCAATCCTATCCACCAATTCACATGCCCAGCTCACCCATTTGCACACTGCTTCACACAACGATATGTGCATGCACTCACCATTCATTCATCCTAACACGCAGTAGAACACATACTGCTATACAAACCACTTCACCCTCCAAAGTACACTCACACTTACACGCTAAGTTACAACAATTTTCACACAGCTATATCAACCCCTATATGTACAAAGTACACAACCATTGTACACATACATACATTACTACACCTCCTTTACACACTTGTTTGTATAGCCATATACACTCCTCCTGCACATAGTCACCCACACATCAACACATACATAACCACGCCCTACACGAAATATGCACCCACGTGACCATGCCCCACAGGCACCACTCTTACACACTATCACCCAACAACAGCCACACATATACAATATATACACATGCATAAAAGAGAACATACATCGTACACCCACCGATGTATGGACACAGACCACCATTTACCATAATCACAAAATCATACACATTCCACCCACATCTATTCCATCCCCGTACAACTGCTACAACCATCAACCATTGCATCCAACAGGTTCTCTCATTAATCACGAAGTTCACAATTTTTATCGATCATCATCACAAGAGAAGACTACCCAAATCAGTTTACCCAACAACAGATCGAACCATGGGTCACCGTGACACTACAGTGCGGTGCCGTGGTGGTCCACAGCTGGTGTGACCGGAATTATGGCTGGCCGGTGGTGAAACCGTGCAGTGGTGGTAGCGGTACGATGGCTTTGGCGGTATAGAAGGTTACGGCCTATGTGTGGCGGCGGTTGATGGAGGCTCTTGGTGATGCGTTTGGTGGAGACGCCGGCTGGAGTTGATCGTCGGTGGTCGAAGGTGTGGTCGGTAGCGGTTCGGTCCAAGGCCATCGCAACAGTGAAGACCGGTGATTAGTTCCATACGGCGATGGCAGCGGCGCAATTGGCTACGGTAAAGTGGTCGCGGAGGCGTTGGTGATGGTGCTCGGTGAAGGAGCATCGGAGTTTATCGCCGGTGATGGGGTACATGGCCGACAGCGGGGTTGTCTTGAGGTGGGGGTGGAGCCGCCGATCTAGGGTCGGCTGCCATCTCACATCTTCTCCCCCGTCTTCTCTCTCTGTTCTCTGTTCTTCTTTTTTTCTGTTCTTTTTTTTTTGTTGACTTTCTCTCCTAGTTTTCTTTTCTCTTTTTATTTTACTCCTTTTATCTTATTCCATATAAATATATATCTCAATTTTCTCTAATCTCTTCCCTCTCTCTCTCTCTTCCTTTTTTTTCCTCGGTCATTTTAAAATGCCACACTTTCTCCATAAATCACCCCATTTGCCATATTTAACTAACTAAGATTAGAGATTTAATATTTATATAATAAATCCTAATTAATTATAACCTCTCCAGAGTGACCGGTTACATTTCATTTATTTCTCTCTTGCACCCATTCTTATCTGCAGCTAGTGGTATTTTAAATTTGTTACTGGTAATATTGCCCAAGCAAAACGTCGTTAAAAATTCAAAAGAACATCACTCCTAAAACTGTCGCTAAGCTAATGATAACCGGGTAAACCTAGGTTCGGGGTATTACACTTCCTCTCTTATCCTCAATTGATGGTATCCAGATCTCAAATCCAACTTGAAAAATACCGCTGCCCCCTACAACTGATCAAACGAATCATCTATATGTGGTAGTGGACATTTATTTTTTATTCTCACTATATTCAACTACCAGTATCTTGCACAACCTCATTGTACCATCTTCCTTTTTAACAAATAAAACTGGGGCTCCCCATGATGGTACACTAGGTCGAATAAATCCCTTATCCAGTAATTCTTATAACTGTGACTTTAACTCCCGGCGCTTTTGAAATTGGGGCTATTTTCGGCAACAATTCTATCATAAATTCCATTTCCCCCTGAACCGGTAATGTTGTTACATCCTCAGCGAATACATCCACAATTCATTTACTACATGTACATTTTCTATTTTAACCTTTTCTTTATGATTATTCACCATATAAGCTAAATATCCCATACAACCTCTACGGAGTAATTTCTCTGCACGAATAGCTGAAATAATATTCATATCCCCTTCCTTTGTACCTTGGAACTCACATAATTTTCAATCAAATGTAGTAAATATCACAACCTTATGGAAACAATCTAGTGATACCCGATTAGATGACAACCATCCTCTCATGGGCACAACAATCAAGTCAGCCTATACTGTATGCTCATCCATAATCATTGCACAAGATTTATATATCAGACTAACTAGAGTACTTTCTCCTAGAGGAGTACTAACTTCCAACACATATGGTCACAATTCAGGTTCTTGGGGTAACATGAGCACCATATATGATGAAAGGAACAAATGGGTAGAAAATAGTACTCAAGCAACACATTAGAAAATAGTAAGTGTACCTTCAATAACTCCGCTATTATCTCAAACTTTCTGAGATTCCAATGCATATGCTCGTCCTTGCACTCTTACCTTCTCAGCATTTGCTTGCAGATTCCCTCTACCCTACCCTGGTTATCTGGAGGCATAATTTGATTTTCAGAATAAGGGCAATTTCTCCCAATATGTCCAGGCTCAGCACACTTAATACACAAACCCATCTTTCTGCGTCATTCCTTCTCTGTATATCCAGTCCAATTATAATATGTACATCGCTCTCCAATTCTTGCCTCCTTTGATGGTTGCGTGCTTGAAATCTTAGTCTGATTTATCTTTTTATTATTGTCACCTGGGGATGATGCTGCAAACCTAGCTCGACTACCAGTATAACCACTCATTTGATTACCTCGACCTCTTTCCTAACCGTTTCCATAGAAATTATGATTTCTTCCTTGTAAAGCCCTTTGAAAATTTCCCTGCCAAATATTCCCTTATCCCCTTCCACCAGGTTCACATTTTCGCTGTTACAGTTTCCCTGTCCACTTTATGATGGTGATCTAATGCTTCTGTATCAACATTCTTTTGCTCTTCCAAATCATTCTCAATAGTCAATGCTCTATCAACAACTGCCACATAAGTTTGTAACTGCGAGGGGATCAACTTATCCCGAAGATCCTTATTCAAACTTTCAACATACTTTATTACTTTTTTTTCTTCTGTATCCACCAGATGCAGACAAAATCTAGCTAAATCAGTAAACTTTGATTCATAAATTGATACTAACATATTTTGCTATTCAAACCTTATAAAATTTACTTCTATCTTCTCTTGGGTCACCGCTGGAACATTCTTATTAGTGAACTCCCTTTTAAAGTTTTTCCAAGTCTATCGGACTCCTTCCTGCTTCCACTTCATAGATAACAATTTCCACCATATTTCTGCACTAGCTTCTAGCATACACTAATCTTTGAGAACTCAGAATCCTATCAGTATCCATAATTTTCTCTGCTCTAGCCAACCATTCCTAGGCTATGGTTGGATCAGTCTTCCCAAAAAAATGGGTTCTTTATCAGTTTAACAAACTGATCAAGGGTAAGACCACTTTCACCCAAGACCTGAGCAGTATTCAGCATCTCTTGGGGTTGCTCGACTTGTTGAGCAACTCTAACATTACCTTCATTTACTACTTCTTGCACATTTGTATTTATAGGAGAATTTCCACCCATTTGTCTCATTTCATCTACAACTTGTTGGAGTATCTGACATGCCTCCAGTAATCCACTATTAGTCACATGATTATTATTTCCAATGAAGTGCTCTTCTACATTTACCTGTAGGTTGTGCCTATCCTGACCTTCAGCATTAAACTCGTGATTATTCCTTCTTTGAGTTCCTTCATCAGCCATTTCTCTACTGTTTTCTTGATTTTGCGCTCCGCACACTTGCTCCTTTGTAGGCCTACTCACAAAAATCCCTATAAGTACCCCCACATAATATGCAATATTCAATAATCATTAACCACACAAGGCCTTATGATCTTATCACAGTCTTTAACTAGGCTCTGATACCACAACTATAATGCCCCAACTTAGGGTTACGTTAACCCGTCTGTATTACGACACAACTGCTAATCACATCATTCTGATATTACAACTCATTCTAACTCGCTTGGTAATTACACCATATCATAAAAAAAAACTAACGAGTTTACTTTTATAAAACACACCTAGCAAGCTCTCTGCGAGATCTCAGAGTTGACATATTGTACTATTCAAGTATAACTTAATTTATAAATGTACAAGCGTCCCCCTTGCCCGTCTTCTCACCATGCCTCACACCTTTTCATTGCCTTTCGAGGGACCGGCTCCTTGATCTAAAATATCATGGGTAAAAACGCGTCAACCCATGGGCTCAATAGGATAATCAAAGACATTTAATATAACTTTCAACTCAAGAATATTGTTAATTCAGGCTAATGTAATTCAATCACATTAAACAGTTCTACATGTGCACAGTACACATATCACACATTCACACTTAGTTGAGCACTACAAGAGTTTATGTAAGAGTCCCTTTTTTTTATGCTAATGAAGATCATATTTGTTGAAAAATAAATTAAGGGATAAATCATTAGAGAAAATTGGTCGTAAACCATCTATGATGGATTCAGTCGACGAATAGTATTTTTCAGTCGAATGAATAGTATTTTCACTAGATGAATAATGTTTTTGATTCGAATGAATAGCGTTTTGATTTGAATGAACAGTACTTTCAGTCGATGAATAGTGTTTTGTTTCTAATAAATAGTATTTTTCGTCGATGAATAGTGTTTTGATTCCAATGAATAGTGTTTCAGTCGATGAATAGTGTTTTGATTCGAATGAATTTCATTTGCAGTCGAATGAATAGTGTTCCCTTCGAATGAATATTATTTTCAGTCAAATGAATAGTGTTCCCTTCGAATGAAAGTGTAAGATCCTTTCTTCGTAATAATAGAAAGTTAAGGGTGCTTTTTGAATAAGTATCAAAAGTTTAGGGAGTGTTTGTGTAATTTTTCCAACTTAGGACTTTTCCTTTAAATAGCTTCATTTTCCTTTCTAGCCCTTTTCATTTGTGCTCTCTTGCTTCACTTTCTAAAGGTTGAGGGAAAGAGAGGGGGAAAAGGTTTGGGAAGCTGTGGAGCTTGAGGATTTCATAACCAAAAAGCTTGATTAAGGTAAGGGTGTGTATGTTTTTGCTGTGGCAAAGGATTCACATTTTCTTTCCTTAAATCCAAATTATCATTGAACCCCAATCTTATTTTTGACATAAGATCTCGCCTATGAAATTGCACACCTCATCGTTTGTTTCTGATTTAATTGAGTTATATATTTCATATGGCCTGATTTGATTGTTTGCAAGGGATTTCATATGGGCACTGATCTTCGTTTCAGCACCGTTTACCACCCACAGACAGATGGGCAGTCTGAACGTACCATTCAGACGTTAGAGGATATGTTGAGGGTTGCACGCTAGACCTTGGTAGTAGCGGACATAGTCATTTACCTTTAGTTGAGTTTGCATACAATAATAACTATTAGGCAAGTATTAAGATGGCACCATTTGAGGCATTTAACGGACGGAGGTGCAGGACACCACTATACTGGGATGAGGTAGGAGAGAGACGATTATTGGGACCAGAATTAGTACAATTGGCTACTCAAAAATTGATTTGATTCAAGAACGTCTCAAAGCAACTCAGGACAGATAGCGCAGTTATACATCTCACCGTCGTCTCGAACTTGAATTTGAGGTGGGTGATCACGTGTTTTTGAGGGTTTCACCTAGGAAGGGGGGATGCATTTCGATAAGAAGGGCAAGCTTAGCCCTAGGCTTGTTGGACCATTCGAGATTTTGGAGTGGATCTGTCCCGTGGCTTACAGAGTTGTTTTGTCGCCAGAGCTTTCACACTTTCATAACGTTTTCCATGTTTTTAATCTGAGGAAGTACGTTTATGATGCGACGCACATTGTGCCGTATGAGCCTTTATCAGTGCAGGAGGACCTTTCCGATGAAGAGTAACCAGTTGAGATTCTTGACCGTCGTGATCAGGTGTTAAGGACAAAAGTCATTCCCTTAGTTAAGGTTCTATGGCAGAACCATGATATTGAGGAGGCTACTTGGGAATCTGAAGAATATATACGACGTACTTATCCGCACCTTTTTGACACCTCAGGGACATTTTGATTCTGAGGACGGAATTTTTATTTAGGGGGGGGGGGGGGGCGGGATATTAGACCCTTCATATTTAAATGCTTAAAGAAAAGAAAATAAAATAAAATTAGAGAGTTTGGGACGTAATGGGTATTTTGAAATTCTATTTGTTCTAAAAATATAAATATACATCTTTTAGGTGTCTGATAGTTACGTACACATTCATAGGAGCACACCAAAGTTCAGATAAGTCTCCAAAGAATCCTAGGAAGAGCCTTTTTGAGAGTTGGATCATTACTTCGAGGTAAGAATTTATTTTGGGTATCGAATTGAGGTTTGTAGTTAGAATTCTTACGAATTTTGTTATTGTTGGAACCCTAATTATAACTTTTGGGTATTTTAATTTTTAGGGATTTTGATTTAATTGATTTAGAAGATCAAAGTTTTGGATTGATTTGCACAATTGAAGGTAAGGATTTACTTTTTAAAATCTAAATTAGCGTTGGACCAATCATCTGCTAATGGTTTAATTGTTCAATCTAATTGTCGTTGAACTCCATGAAATAAAATTTACCGTTCGATCAGTTTGGTTTTCTTTTACTACTGTCAGTATGCAGTTTTGATTGGAAGTAGATCGCCCTTTGTTGTCTCGATTCCGCTCTTGCACCATTTAAGTTTGATTGTTTTGGTAGTCTTGGTTTTCGTGCCATTAAACCCTTCAATCGTCACCATGACTGCTCACTTCTAGTTGTCCTTTGCATTTTGTTTTCGCGTTAAATGGCTATTAACCTCGCCGACCTTGCCCATCCAGTGGCTACTCATGCGTCATCATAGCCTTGTTGGTATTTTATTATTATTCTGTAACTCCAATTCGTGTAGACTACATGAATTCTCCAACCTCCACGCATGCCATACAGTTGACTTCTTGCATGCCATGGACAATCATTAGTTTTTCTTCTTTTTGTGTAGCATGCATGTCATCATTATCCATTTTTTCATTCCATGTTTTTTTGTTCTGGGTCAACTAATTTTTTAGCTTAAATGGGGAAAATTTGTCTGCAGTGGTAATGTACATGTGATCCCTACTTTCAATCCAATTAATAATAATTTTTTCAAATGAACTCCGATTCCGTCGGTTCAACTCCTCTTTAATCCATAATTTTATTCGTTTCAATATAAGAACACTTCTGAGTAAGTTCATAAATTATTTGAATACCACACTTGAGTTTTGTAAGTATTTATTAAGTTCTAGCACATCATTTTGCGCAACTTATGGTGAGGCTCATATTGTGCCGTAGGCCACGAGGTATATATGATCCATCAGTTTAGATTGTCTCTGAAGTGTCCTTTCTTATCTATTGAAAATAAGTGCACTAAATTTCATGAGCCATGTCACAAGGTATGTAACGCTTCTGTTTCCGACTTACCCACGTGGATTGGAACGTGGGCTAGCTCAGTGGGATGAGTTAGAGATCGCGATCTTATTTACTGAACCTTCTCTTACATGTCAATAATGGCACATGTGACCTTATTCTGAATGGCTCTCTAGTTTCTATCTCTGTACAAGTATGCATTTTATGACATTTTGAAATTATGTCTTTGTACAAAAATAAATTTTGGCACTTTAAATTACGTCTCGTATCGGTTCCGTTAAATTTTTGTACCTCCAAAACTTCGTTCTTCAGACATTTTTGTGTCCCTTTTGGTTGGTCCATTGAGCGACCTTACTGGGCATTTTGCTCACTTCCTTTTTGTTTTTTCTCTCAGGTGATCAATAAAAAGGGGACTGAATTGCAGGGCTAGCTGTGTGATTGCGAACTAGCAATTTCATATCAGAGTCAGTATAAGTAGTTTAGTTTTGCATTTAGTTTGGTTATTTTTAGAAAGTACAATAGGAGGACCTATGTGGACTTGGAATTTATTTCGGTACTCCGTGTCGGAGTAATTTGGATTATATAAATGCTTAAGGCTGCTATGGCATTTATTGATGTATCTTTGGGATTAATTAGTATATGCTCTGAATGACCACTTAGGGAGACTTTTTGATATTTTGACTTTGTTTATTTGATATTAATGCTCTAAAAATTCGGGGCGTTACAGTTGGTATCAGAGCTATAGGTTTAAACTCCTGTAGACTTATATGCTTTGGATCAGATAAGTTGTGAGATGGGTAGATTTAAGTTTATTGTCCTAGTCAGTATCTGATTCTAGTTTTCTTTTGTAGTAATGGCAAGCGTTCGTAATAATAGGCGAGCCAACAATCAAAATACGGAGCGTCAAAACATCATAGGGAATGAGAATCCGCCAGATCTTTTGACTATCCTGGCAAATCAGCATGCTCAGCTGACTCAGCTACTGGCGAACCAACAAGCTCAGCTAAATCAACAAAATTAGCCGAACCCGAATCCAAATCCTAATCACGGGCAGGCTCAGACTCGTAGCTTATTAGAGCAGTTTAACAAGAAGAATGTAGAATCTTTTGGGGTACTGATGATCTGATTGTAGCAGAGAAGTGGATTGCACAGCTAGAGAAGGTGTTTAGGCCTATGGCTTGCACTGATGAGAAATTATAGAACTCAAAGTATAAGCTAGATGGGGAAGCAGATCATTGGTGAAAAATGATTGAGGATAGTAAGATGACGGAACAACGCAAAGCAATGACATGGGATTAGTTGAAGGTTTTGTTCTTCAACCGCAACTTTCCTAGGAGTGTAAAAGAACAAATATATCATGACTTTCTGAACTTGAGGCAGGGGGAGAACGAGAGTGTTACCGAGTATGAGGCCAAGTTTAAGCGACTATCACGTTATGGTAAGCAGTTGGTAGCAAATCAGAAGGACAGAGTGCAGATGTTTACTTGTGGTCTGAAGCCTACTATTAGGCAGCGCATTGTTCCAGTCCCAATTGAGACCTATGTTCAGTGTGTGGACATTGCAAAGACTATTGAGGCTGAGGCAAAGGACTGCAGAAAAAGGAATGAACCCAATGCATGCAAGAGAGACCGTCTAGAACTATCCCAGCTACACATGGCACAGGGTGATGAAAAGCACGTACAGACTTCTTCCTCCATTTCTTTTGGTTAGAGGGGCCGAGGTTAGAGGCAGAGTCAGGGTCAGGGTAATTTGAGTAGGGGTTCTAGTCAGAACTTTGTTCAAAGGCTTCCGTCTACAGGTTTTGATCCTATTTGTTAGAGGTACAATAAGCGACATGGCGGTCAGAATTGCCATTAGGATATTGGAGCAAGCTTCAGGTGTGGCCAAAAGGGTCACCGTATTAGAGATTATCCCATTCTAGCATCCGGGCAATCTTGCTGGCAAGGTTCAGTTGTAAGGAAGTACAGTTTTGGGCCCAAAATAGAGTATGAGTCAGTAACCCAGATGGCAAAGACCTAAGACTACTGGCAGAGTGTTCAACATGATAGCGAAGGATGCATCAGGTTCAAAGGATGTGGTAGTAGGTACAATCCAGATTAATTCACTTGATGCACATGTATTATTTAACTCTGGTGCCACACATTCTTTTGTTTCCCTTTTGTTTGCACGTCACCTTGGGGTTAAACCCCAGTCTCTTGATTGTGAGTTGTCAGCTGGTACTCCAGTTGGAGATTTGGTGATAGATAAGTCACTATTGAGGAACTGCAAGATCCACATAAGTGATAGGGACTTCCCCGGGGATTTAGTTCCTTTAGATATTTGTCATTTGTCATTTTGATGAAATTTTGGGTATGGATTGGTTGGCATCCTATCATGCTTTAGTTGACTATTTTGAGAAGCGAGTCCATTTCTGTCTATCTGATTTGTCTGAGTTTGAGTTTTGTGGTTCAAAGCCTAGCGGGTTGTCTATTATCTCAGCTATTTTGGCTCGTCGTATGCTTCATAAGGGCTGTGAGGGTTACATTGCACACGTCCTTGATACTAACCATGGAGGTCTTGAGATATCAAGTGTACCAGTACTACACAACTTCCCTGAGGTGTTTTCAGAGGAGTTGCCAGGAAAACCCATCGATCGTGAGGTTGAATTCATGATTGATTTGATGCGTAGTGCGACACATATTTCCAAGGCTTCGTATCGAATGGCGCCTACAGAAATGAAGGAGCTAAATGAACAACTGCAAGAATTACTTGATCGGGGGTTCATACGACCTAGTGTATCACCTTAGGATGCCCCTATCTTGTTCGTCAAGAAGAAGGATGACACATTGATACTTTGCATCGACTACCGTGAGTCGAATAAGATCACCATACGTAACAAATATCCTTTACCGCGGATAGTTGATTTGTTTGACCACCTTCAAGGAGCAAGGTTTTCCTCAAAGATAGATCTGCGTTCTAGAAACCATCAGCTGAATATTAGGGTAGAGGATTTGCCAAAGACCGTGTATAGGACTCGTTACGGTCACTACGAGTTCTTAGTGATGTCGTTCGGGTTGACTAATGCCCCTGCTACTTTTATGGATCTAATGAATCGTGTGTTTAGGCAATATTTGGATCAGTTTGTTATTGTGTTCGTTGATGACATTTTGGTGTACTCTAAGTCGGAGGAGGATCATAGTGAGCACCTAAAAATTATTCTTTAGACTTTGAAAGATAACCAGTTGTATGCTAAGTTTAATAAATACGAATTTTGGCTTGAGCAAGTTACATTTCTTGGACATCTAGTGTCTAAGGATAGAATAGTTGTTAACACCTTCAAGGTTACGGCGGTGACCGATTGGCAGAGGCCTAGTACTGTTACTGAAGTGCAAAGCTTTTTGGGGTTGGCAGGTTTGATTTGTAGAAGCTTTTTCAAGAATAGCAATGCCTTTGACTCAGTTGACTAAGAAGAACACCGATTTGTTTGGAGTGAGGTGTGTGAGGCTAGTTTTCAAGAACTAAAGGAGAGGTTGGTGTCTGCACCTGTATTGACCTAACCATCTGGTTCTGGAGGTTTTGTGATATATAGTGATGCCTCAAAGAGAAGCTTAGGTTGTGTTTTAATGCAGCATGGTAAGGTGATTGCTTATGCTTCGAGACAGGTTAAACCCTAAGAACGAACTACCCCACCCATGATCTTGAGTTAGCAGTTGTGATTTTTGTTTTGACGATATAGAGGCATTATTTGTATGGTGATACTTGTGAGATATACACCGATCATAAAGTCTTAAGTATATTTTCACCCAGAAGGAGCTGAACATGAGACAAATGCGTTGGTTGGAACTTCTGAAAGACTATGATTGAACGAGTCATTATCACCCCCGGTAAGGCGAATGTCGTGGCTGATGCACTCGGGAGGAAGAGCACTGGAAACTTAGCAGCACTGATCACTTGTCCACCTCAGCTGTTGGAGGATATGATGAACTTGGATCTTGAGATTCGATGGCAAGATGGTGGAGAATACTTGGCAGCATGACAGATACAACCTACCTTGATCAGCAAGATCAAGGAAGCTCAAGTTGGAGATTCAGGTATAGCTCACATCATTGAGAACATTAATAGTGGGAAGCAGTCTGAGTTTAGACTTGACGAGCACTGTGTGGTTTAATTCTGTAAGAGACTTTGTGTGCCAATTGATTTATCCTTGAAGAGGGAATTACTATTAGAGGTTCATAGTTTTAATTTCACTATCCACCCAGGAGGAACAAACATGTATCATGACCTTAAGGAGTATTTTTGGTGGAGCGGCATGAAGTCGGATATAGCAGAATTTGTCTCCCATTGTTTGGTTTGTCAGAAAGTGAAGACGAAGCATCAGAAGCCTAGCAGACCATTTCAGCCCCTTAAGATTCCGCAGTGGAAGTGGGAGCATGTGACAACTAATTTTGTGGGAGGCTTACTGAGGACAGTCAAAGGATTTGATACAATTTGGGTCGTTGTTAATAGATTGACTAAGACTGCACATTCCATTTGATCTGAGCTACAACACCATTATCTGAGCTAGTTAGATTATACATTGATGAGATAGTGAGGTTGCACGGTGTACCATTATCTATAGTGTCAGATCGAGATCCACATTTTACATCAAAGTTCTAGAAGAGTTTTCAGAATTCTATGGGCACTGATCTTCGTTTCAGCACCGCTTACCACCCACAGACAGATGGGCAGTCTGTACGTACCATTAAGACGTTAGAGGATATGTTGAAGGCTTGCACACTAGACCTTGGTGGTAGCTGGCATAGTCATTTACCTTTAGTTGAGTTTGCATACAATAATAGCTATCAGGAAAGAATTAAGATGGCACCATTTAAGGCACTGTATGGACGGAGGTGCAGGACGCCACTAAGCTGGGATGAGGTAGGGGAGAGATGATTATTGGGACCAGAATTGGTACAGTTGACTACTCAAAAAGTTGATTTGATTCAGGAACGTCACAAAGCAGCTCAGGCCAGATAGCGCAGTTATACATCTCACCGTCGTCGCGAACTTGAATTTGAGGTGGGTGATCACGTGTTTTTGAGGGTTTCACCTTGGAAGGGGGTGATGCATTTCGGTAAGAAGGGCAAGCTTAGCCCTAGGTTTGCTGGGCCATTCAAGATTTTAGAGTGGATCTGTCCCGTGGCTTACAGAGTTACTTTGCCGCCGGAGCTTTCACACATTCATAACGTTTTCCATGTTTCGAATATGAGGAAGTACGTTTATGATCCGACGCACATTGTACCTATGAGCCTTTATCAGTACAAGAGGACCTTTCCTACGAAGAGCAACTTGTTGAGATTCTTGACCGTCGTGATCAGGTGTTAAGGACGAAAGTCATTCCCTTAGTTAAGGTTCTATGGCAGAACCATGATATTGAGGAGGCTACTTGGGAATCTGAAGAATATTTACAATGTACTTATCCGCACCTTCTTGACACCTCGGGTACATTTGATTCCGAGGACGTAATTTTTATTTAGGGGGGATGATGTTAGACCCTTCATATTTAAGTGCTTAAAGAAAAAAAAAAGAAAAGAGAGAAGAAAATAAAATAAAATTAGAGAGTTTGGGACGTAGTGGATATTTTGAAATTCTATTTGTTTTAAGAATATAAATATATGTCTTTTAGGTGTCTGATAGTTACGTACATTCATAGGAGCACACCAAAGTTCAGATAAGTCTCCAGAGAATCCCTAGGAAGAGCATTTTGAGAGTTTGATCATTACTTCGAGGTAAGAATTTATTTTGGGTATCGAATTGAGGTTTGTAGTTGGAATCCTTATCAAATTTTGTTATTGTTGGAACCCTAATTATAACTTTTGGGTATATTGATTTTTAGGGATTTTGATTAAATTGATTTAGAAGATCAAAGTTTTGGATTGATTTGCACAATTGAAGGTAAGGATTTACTTTTTGAAATCTAAATTAGTGTTGGACCAATCATCTGCTAATGGTTTAATTGTTCAATCTAATTGTCGTTGAACTCGATGAAATAAAATTTACTGTTCGATCACTTTGGTTTTCTTTTACTACTATCAGTATGCTGTTTTGATTGGAAGTAGATTGTCATTTACCGTCTCAATTTCCGCTCTTACACCATCTAAGTTTGATTGTTTTGGCAGTCTTGGTTTTTGGGCCGTTAAACCCTTCAACCGTCACCATGACTGCTCATTTCTAGTTGTCCTTTGCATTTTGTTTTTGCGTTAAATGGCTATTAACCTCGCCGACCTTGCCCATCCAGTGGCTACTCCTGCGTCATCATAGCCTTGTTGGCATTTTATTATTCTGTAACTCCAATTCGTGTCGACTACATGAATTCTCTAACCTCCACGCATGCCATACAGTTGACTTCTTGCATGCCATGGTCAAGCATGAGTTTTTCTTCTTTTTGTGTAGCATGCATGTCATCATTATCCACTTTTTCATTCCATGTTTTTATTCTGGGTAAACTAATTCTTTAGCTTAAATGGGGAAAATTTGTCTGCAGTGGTAATGTACATGTGATCCCGACTTTCAATCCAGTTAAAAATAATTTGTTCAAATGAACTTTGATTCCATCGGTTCAACTCCTCTTTAATCTATAATTTTATTCGTTTCAATATAAGAACACTTCTGAGTAAGTTCTAAAATTATTTGAATACCACATTTGAGTTTTGTAAGTATTTATTAAGTTCTAGCACATCATTTTGCATAACTTATGGTGAGGCTCATATTCAGCCGTAGGCCACGAGGTATAGATGATCCATCAGTTTAGATTATCTCCTATTTCGTTAGTGTCCTTTCTTATCTATTGAACATAAGTGCACTAAATTTCATGAGCCATGTCACAATGTCGTGACGTTTCTGTTTCTGACTTACCCACTGTAACGCCCCCAAAAATCCGAAGCTCCACTGCCCCGAACCCCCGGGTCGTTAACCTACCGGATCATATTAAACCTGTCAAATCCTGTACACAACCACATACTTCAAAGCATCTAATCCGATACCTACTTGAATTCTTTAAAATACAAGATACAACAAAACTTGCTTGAACTCAAACCATTAAAACCTAGGTTATTTTCGAACTTGAATCCCTAAAGAATGAATCAACAGTACAGACCCACGTAGGGGTCTTACTATACTGTGGTGATGGGCTCATCAAAATCTCACTCAGACTCTAACCCATTCCCGAACCTGCCACAGCTTATCATCACCTGCAAAAGGGAGCCAAACGAAGGGTGAGCTTTTGAGAGCCCAGTAAGGTCGTACAAGGACTACAAAAGAGATTATAACACGTCTCTGAAAAATCTCACCGACGATGATTTTCAAAACATTTCGAATAATCAAAATTCAATAATTACCCAAACTAAGCAAAGTTCATCAGAAATAGATGCCAAAATAAATATTAACAATTAGAAAAAAATCCAAACCGATCAATAAAAGATTATTTTCAAGTCAGCATTTCCAAGTACCACAAAAATTTCCCTTGCTCAAGGGATTTCAATCCGAGCAGAAATTCATTTTGAAAATACAGCAAGATTTTCCGAGAGATTTTAACCCAAGCATGAATCAAATCAGATAATAGGGTAAAGGCTTGTCAAGGGATTTCAACCCAAATACAAATCCTTCTAACTAAATACAATGAATGTTTGTCATGGGCTTTCAACCCAAGCACAAATTAGTCTAGCTAATAAAATCAAACATCAATGCTGATCCTGGGTGATTGCAATGCCATAATGGCAAGCTAATATAGTGTACACATGCATGATGTACTAAAGTAATTACTAGTCCACTTGGGTACTAGCTTATGTTTCATGCAGGATTCAACCAGCCTTATACCGCCTCCCCACTAAACAGGTACCCAGGTCAACACAGAAATTAACAATATCAATGAGCGTTAACATAAGCTCATATCCCCAAAATCAATTCGGGTTCTCATAACAATAATCATACTGACATAAGTCAGCATTCAGAATTTTCAGACATAATTTCAGAAGAAAATCACAGATAAACAATAAAAACGACTGTGAAAAATTATCGAATCTAATCACAACAATTCGGAAGAATGGATATGGACAATTATCAAATTTCCTCAGCACGCAATGCGAGCATCATAAGATTTCCAAATAACCGATTCAGGTTCAACATTAGGGTTTTCTGGGCAAGAACATACTGATATCAATACATAATTTAGAGTTCGGCATTAGCCGTAAATATATCAAAGGAGTACTTACGAGTACAAGTAATCAAATAAGGGTTCGGACAAAAGTCCTTACCCAAGGTTCAGATAGAATCCCTTACCTTGATCCGCAGCTAAATTATCCTAACTAGAAGTCTTTAGCTTTAACCTAAACGGAATAATCGAATCATTAGAAAATAGCCTATAGTACAAAATTATAACTTAATACGGACTCACACATACTCCCAAAATGAACCTCCCCTCATTGGGTATGTAAAATTACTGAAACGCCCCTAGGGTGTAAATTACCAAAATGCCCCTCTCGGATTTAAATCATCCAAACGGTCTTCCCGTAAGTAGAATCACTGAAATAAGCTTCCCATATGTAAATTTATGTAAAAATACCTTCCTTCGGCCAAATTACCAAAATACCCCTTCGGGGTGGCAAATTACCAAAACACCCTGTTACACTTTAATCATCAAAATGACTTTTCCAAAAGCACAGTCACTAAAACAATCTTATTGTATGTAAATTTACTTCAAAATACCTCTTATAGGTAAAATTACCAAAATACCCCTTCGGGATGGTAAATTACCAAAACATCTCTGGGGGTTTCCGGCACCAGAAAAATCTCAAAATATCTCAAAACGCTATTTAAAGCATCCTGATATCATTTCTGTACTAAAAAGGCTTTGAAAAATTTTTCGTCCGAAAATTCCGAACCGGTGTCCAGAACAAACGCTAAAAGGTCAGTTTCGTAAAAAATAACTATCGGCCTCAGAATGACCTAAAATTTTAGAATATGAATCATATCAGTAAAATAGAGTTTTCATAAAAATTTCAGATTAAAATAACTTAATTTACTAGGTTAATTAATTCGATAAATTTCTTTAATCGAAACCCAATTTAGCACCCTTCGCAGATCCTGAAAATCCCCAAAACTTACCAGAGCATAGTTCTCGTAAAATTATTAGGGGTTAGTGCTTTTAGTTTTGTCTAATTTTGGCTCTACCCATTTATAGAAATTTGGATTAGAAACTACCTAAATAACCCCTACTTTTAGTGACACTTACAAACACTATTCAAATTAAAACACATAGTATTACACCTTCAATCACACGCATCATCTTCAACCTTCAGCCAGAGCTCATGCTCATACCTACGCACACATTCACCCAGTTTATACACCCACAACCCCATCCAATTTTCATTCTACACGTAGTTGGATACATCATATCCCTCCTAGCCACACAATTAAATCATCCAACACCCATATATGTACCGAATTCATACATATATACAGTACTCACACACATAGTCAAGAATACACACACATGGCCCTCACAATTTCAGACACTAGATCACAAACCAATTTAATACCGCGAAGGAAATGAATACCTTCAAAAGTTTTGCATAATTCCTCTTCTTCTTCCTCCAATTTCTCTATGCCTCTTCTCTCTTTTCTTTTCCTTCTCTTTTCTGTTCTTTGTTTGGGTTACTGTTCATGCTTTCCCAAAATGGAAAGTTTCCTCTTTTGTTTTTGTTTTTTTTTCCTCTTCAATTTCTTACCCTAAATCCCAATTATCCACATCCAATATTTTAATCTTTAAATTAGCATAGTCATTAACCTAGTAGGAGGTGGCAAACCCTAAAAACATGGTTTCTAAATGAATTTTATAAAATTACAAAAAAGGCCCCCAAACATTACTTAATTACATAACGAACCCCAAATTTTGTATACTTGCATTCAAGCCCCAAAATTATTCCAATCCTGTTCAATTTAATTAAACATCACCAAAAATATACACTAGCATTCATTTTATTATTTTCATCACTAAAATCTTAATTTACAATTATGCTCCCAAAGTTTTCCAAAATTATGAAAATGCCCCCAAAATTTCAAAAATTACATTTCTGCCCCAAAATATTTTTAAGCTCCTATGCATTAGTAATACCCAAGCATTACTTAAATTTATCATCTGATTATTTTTTTCGAAGGCCAGATGATTATTCAATCGGCTCTCGAAGTTCGGGGTATTACACCCACGTGGATTGGAACGTGGGCTAGCTCAGTGGGATGAGTTAGAGATCGCGATCTTATTTTCAGAACCTTGTCTCACATGTCAGTGATGGCACATGTGACCTTATTCTGAATGGCTCTCTAGTGTGTCTCTATACAAGCATGTATTTCTTGACATTTTGAAATTCTATCTTTGTACGAAAATATATTTTGGCACTTTAAATTATGTCTCGTATCTGTTCCGTTAAAGTTTTGTACCTCCAAAATTTCGTTCTTCAGACATTTTTGTATCCCTTTTGGCTGGTCCGTTGAGCGACCTTACTGGACATTTGGCACACTTCCTTTTTTGTTTTTCTCTCAGGTGATCAATAAAAAGGGGACTGAATGCGATTGAGAGCTAGCATGTAACATCCCGATATTTTTTGGATAAAATTAGAAATTTTAGTGATGAAATTTTGAGTTAGCACTGATATTTTTAAGTAGTGATCGTTAGTGACAAACTTTATTTTAAGAAACCATAAGTTCTAATTTATGGAGCAATTGTAAGTAATATTAATCGGGGTCTTTAGTGACGATTAGCGGTATCAAAATTTTTATCGACAACTTCTAGTGAAATACATTTTAATATATATTTTTAACGATGAATTATGGTGTAGTTAGCATTGATATTTTTATGTAATCATTTTTTAGCAATGATTAGTGAAGCGGGGCTACGTAACAACTATTAATTTTTCCTAATATATAAATTTATTATAAACAATTATTTTTGGACCATTTTTGCAATAATAAGTTGGGGAAAGAAGTTTTAGCGACATATGGAGGTGTAGGGTTTTATTTTTACCAATTAGGGTTTCTGTTAACATGTATATATTTATAGATAAAGCAGGTTGGGCAGCCACCCTTTAGGCCGCCACACACAATTAGAGAGAAGTCATACTGAGATTCTGAGAGAGATACAAGGGAAGAGATCAAGAAGAATTTTCCGGGCGATCGGCCTCGATTTCTCGGTAAGCTTCCTAAAACCTTTTTCTGTTAATAGTAGTTCACAAATTTATGGGTTTACGGCTACATGGCCCTGCAAAATGGTTTGTGTTTTGTTGTGAGAGAGAGAGAAAGAGAGAGAGAAAGAAAGAGAGAGAGTTTGCTATAAGAATGTGGAGTGTTGGTTGGAACGGGAATACGGGTTTGACATGGTTCTGTGGCTAAGTGAGAGAAGTATACAGGTTTTGGGTTAATCTGAGAAGTGTTGTGGGTTCATGGCCATAATGAGTGAAGCAATACAAATTTGTGAATATGGTGACTGCGATGGGGAAGGAAACTCAGATTTGTTGTGATTGTTGTGGGCTATGCCAAGCCATGGCTGCCGTGGAAGAGTTGCCGTGAAGCCTGTGGGCGATGGCCACGGCTGTCCCTGGTTAGTGTTGTTGATTTTGTGACTCCATGTGTTGGGAAAGAGATGAAGGGAGAAAAAGAGGGAACTGAAGTAGATAGGAGCGTGGGAGTGGTGTAGTGGATATGTGTATGACAATGTGCATATGAGTGTGTATGGGTCTGCGTGTGTGGGTGTCTTTGTGTGCGTGGACCTGTGTGACCGTGTGTGTACGTGTGTCTCCTCCGTGAGTGCATGTGCATAAGCTATATGCCGTGAAAATGTGTGGTGGGCAGTGTGTGTTTGCTGTGTGTTTGTGTTAGATGTGTGTATTTGTGTGTGAAGCCGCCAGAGGCAGCTGTGTGTGGGTTTGTGTGAGTCTGTGTGCTGAGTGTGAGAGCAATGAGAAACTGTGTAAGAGAGAGGGTGAGCCTTGAGGCAGTGTGTGCAAGAGAGCAGCCGTGAGAGGGGCTGCCATGGCTGTGCTAGTGTTGTGCGTGAAGAGGCAACAATGATAGCCGCCACAAGAGTGTGCATTCTGGGTTGAAGTGTGTGTGAGTGGTGTTGAGTGGGCATGTGGGTGTTGGAGAAATAAAGAAGAAGGAGAAGACAACGGAGTGGGAGGTGATGCAATCATAGGAGGCGATTTGGGCAGTGCTCGCCCACTACTCCAAATTAGACGCATGCACTACAGCTGCGATAAACGGACAACATTTGATTTTGCACCGGTGATGTTGAATGGGCAGTTGTGCCACTTTGCAAGAGATGGTGTTGATTGGTTCAATAACGCGCCCACCTCTACGCCAGTTAGACGCTTCGGGTTACCTCTGCTAATTGATTGGGTCGGTGGCGGACCCAGCACTCTGTCCTATTATAAGCTTCAGGAGGTAAGCTTTGGGTTACCTCCATCTAAAATAGACCGCCCAATTCGACGCTTCGCTGCCAAAAACAGACTGTAGAAGAATCCACAGTGACTTTGTTGTTTGGGCCATTGTGCTGCTTGCTTTTGCTCTATTTTGAAATGGGTTAATGACAAAACTATCTCTTAAGATTTACACGTATTTGCATTTCACTCCCTGTATTTTTTATATTGGCAATACTGTTCCCTGAAGTTGACAAAACCATTGCAAACGACTCCAAAATTAAATAGCCGTTGAAATGGGGACGTTAAGTCGGCATATGCACAGCACATGCCGATTTGGCATGGGCAAATCAACCCATTCCCTTACCAAACCCTTTGAAAGCCCTAAACCTCCATTACTCTCTTCTCTCTCTTCCTCTCCTAGAATCCTAAACCTCCAATTTGATGTTCAAACAAACATCACCAGATGCGTAGAGATCACACAATTTCAATTTGCCATTTGAGAAATGGTGTCCAAGAAAGAAAAAGGTAGTACATAGCTGCATATATGTAGATAGAATTAGAGAGAGGGCCAATTCTTGGCTATGAAGAAATGGGTTTTCATTTCTCGTCTCTGAGACTTAAGTTATTGCCGAGATTAAAGGGAAATGGCACACTGAAGTTATTATATCCCAAGTCCAGTACTTCCTGCTCCTTCAAATCCCCAATTTCTTTGGGAATGTTTCCAGAAAAAGAATTGTTGCGTAAGATGCTAAACAATGTAGGACAAGAATCAAAAGAAAATTATGTATGCAAAATTGAAGAAATCACAAATCTTTGGGAGCACTAATTGGATCACTATGTGCTTACACAGATTACACATATGTCAAACTCCCTAGTTCAGGTGCCAGTGTTCCACCAAGACAAAGATATTTTAAATTCCTGCGTTTTACATCAAATATTGGTTTGTCAGTCACAGAGAGGCCTGTCATAAAGCTGCAAAGCCTACATGTAGTGTAAAATGATTGAAGAGAGAGAAGAAAGAGAAGAGAGTAATGGAGGTTTAGGTTTTCGGAGGGTTTGATAAGGGAATAGACTGAGTTGCCCATGAATCGGCAAGTGTTATGCACATGCCGACTTAACGTCCAAATTTTAACAGCCATCCAATTTTGGAATCGTTTGCAATGATTATGTCAACCTTAGAGAACAATATTGCCAAAAATGAAAACATGGAGAGCGAAATACAAATACTTGTAAACTTCAAGAGTAAGTTTTGTCATTAATCCTTTTGAAATGTATGCCAACAATTGGGCACAAATTTGCACTCTATTTCAGTTAAAACAGCAAAAACGGCGCCTTTCAAAATATAAAAGGGCTGCGGTTCAAATGCTTTGCCAAGTTGATGGGATATGATACTTTCGAACTATACCAACTGAAAAGAAACGGTACTAACAGTTATAGCATGAAAAAAAAATAAAACTAATGCAGGCAGGTGATGGGTACATATATTTACTGTCATAACTGACTCATATTCACTAAAAATGATGATTATAACCCAACAACATTATAATGATGTGCAATATGGTCATATATATAACACTAATAACCAACAATGGCAGTATACTATGCATATCAAGAACGACTTAAACTGTTGAAGGATACTACTATTTATAAGACCAAACTAATTATTTAAAAAAAATGAGCTTCTGTGAGAGGCTGAAAAAATCGAAACACCTCATCTCCAAAACCCTCTCTCTGCTAATCCCGATTCCGTCAGCATTGATGGTTTTACTTGCGAGTGGAGATGCAGTTGATTAGCTCTTTGTTTAGTTAGGGCTCGCGTGGGATCTGGGTGGTTGATGTGAGCTGGATAATCCGTCGCAAATGGTTAGCTCGATCAAGTCTTTCTGACACGGGAGATCGGTTGGGGTGTTAATGTGGGGTCTAAGCTGTCGGGTTCCTAGGCAAAGATGAAGAGCAACACAAAGTTGTGGTGGGTTATGGGTGGCAATTGAATTGGCCGATGGGGTTTGTTTGGGTCGCGTTGCCACGGGTTGGAGAAGGCAGGGGAGTCTAGGGAAAGGCTCTTTGTTTAGGATTTATTTTCCCCATTCCCCCTAGTCGATCCCCTTTCCCCCATGACCTAAAAAGGTTTTTTTGGTTGTCTTGGAAGGTTGCATGTTTTTGTGATGTTTGTTCTTTGCTTGTTTTAAGTTGGTTTTGGCTGCGGATGGGTCAAGGTAGTTTTAATCTATGAATCTGGTGGTAAGGGGTCTCGATCATAGTGACGGTTTGTAGTTGATTTTTCTGATTGAAACAGTTTCTAAAGGGATTGGGTCGCCGTTGGTAAGGTTGGTGTGTCTCTACAGGTTTAAGTCGGTGCTTCGTTGAGCCACGGTGGTCGTCGTTGGTTGTGAGGGGCTACCGAAGGATTTAGCTACGATGATTTTGATAGAATTGAGGGGCACCCATTTGGTTTTGTGGTGGTGTTTCTTAGAAAGCTGCAATAGAATGATGGTCGACAAAGGCGGTTTCTCTAGCACCGGAATGGTTCATAGAGATCGAGGACACGTAGCAGCGGCAAGGCCACGTGTCTGGCGTTTGGTTTGGGTGGCAGTTTTTTGGTATCTTTTAATTGGTTGTTTTTATTTAATTTTATACTGTTCTAGGTTATAGTTATCTTCTTTTGGGTAATTTAAGCCTCTTTTAGCTATTCATATTTATCTGTTTTATGCACCTGCAAAAAAAAAATAGTCTTATTAGTGGTAGGTTTTTAATATAGTTTGATAGTTTGTTTTTTTATACCGTTGTTACTATGGTGGTACATTTTTTTTTATTGCAATTCCTATCGGATGAGGATATCATCCGTATCTCTTTTACTTGCCTATTTGGGCATAATTTGTAACTCCATTCGTTACTCTTGGTATATATTTCTACTCTTCACCCAAAACAAATTTCAAAATTGACTTTACACAATCAAATCATCAAACTAGATTTAGAAAGTAATTCAATACTTATTTGTAAGTACATATATCAAAAGTAGCAAATAAAGTGAGAGGACAAAGGCACGAATTAATCGATGAGTTTAAATCGCTCTTGTCTCCCTTAGTGCAAGTTTTGATGAGGACAAAGATTTAACTCCTATAATCACAATGGCGTCTTCCCTAGTAGTAGGACAACTGGAAAACTTACAAACCCGTCTAATCAAATTGTCCCCATATTTGATATAAAAATGTATTTATACTAGTGCATCTATACAGTCTTTGTTTCTCATTTTCTAACTATAATTTATATCAACATTTCTCTAACACTTGAACTTTTTAAAGGAATAAGAAATATTACCAACATAAAACAATATGCACCACAATGTTGATCTCATCTGTTACATCTATACCAACAAGAAACAAAAAACTTTATAACCCACAAAGTCTGAAGGTAAACTAGAATGGTAAAACAGTAAAGTCAATGACTAAAACACCACTAAGGCACCGGTACAGCAACAACATCACTCTGGGAGGTAACAGACTGAATGTCGGAAAACCCTTCCTGTTGCTGACCTTGATCTGTGGAAGCAAAATACGCCATTGCTGAGGCTAGCTGCAAAACACACATTGTGCCTTGGGTGATATGCAATGAATGCATGTCCTGACTACAACCAAATATATTACACAAAAGACACTAACCGAAACATCTCCCATCTCAGTTGAATTCATTTACACAAGTAAATCTGAGTTAGAAACAAGAATAATCATGTGCATATATATAGAGATGATGGGATAACCACACAATTGCTAGTAAGACTGCCTTGACTGTTGCCCTAATTTTATTAGGTGAGAAGGGTACATCAGAATAAGCCCAGTAGGAGACCATTCCGCATAAAAACCACCATACCAATACCAAAACTTCAAAAAAGTAGAGGAGTCAACAGGAATGGAATTTGAGAACGAAATAGCATTAAATACAGTAGTTGGTGAGAAAGGGCAAACACAATGATTAGAAAACCAAACAGGGACTAAGGGGAGTAATAATGCCCGAAATGCACTTAACATCAATTAGTTGATGGCACATTCTGATCAAGTTTTTGAATGCATTGTTGAAAGCGAAGGGTGATACTAGTGCTAGTCAGGAGCTTGCGACGTTGGCCCACAATGTGTGAAGGAGAGAACTGTTCGCCCTGAAAACCACAGCATTTCTTCCACATTAAATAACCCAGAGCAGAACAGAAAAGGCCTAGAAGGAACTCCATGTCTAAACTACTCTGAAAGATAGGCTTAAAGAAACAAAATGAAACAAGAACCCAAGTAGAAGAATCCAAGAGATCGTAATCTAGACAATAAATATGACGCCAACTGACTTGGACATGTTGACACTCCACGAAGAGGTGTGATTGGATATAATCGACAAAGCGGACACCTATAGAAGATATGGATATCCCTCAAAACCAAACACTTGAGGAGACTTCAAGTCTCTAATGCAGAAATTGCCACAGGAATAACTTGATCTTTTCTGGAAAAGGCAGTTTCCATAACTTCCACCAAACATTAGAAGACATGGAGGAATCTAAATACGACTGATGACATTCATCTCTCGCAGGTGTTTATAAGTTCGCTTAATCGAGAAAGATCCTGCCTTGGCATAAGGCCAGAGACATACATCTGGTAATCTAGATGATAACCTCCTAAGGTGTAAAATGCTAGAGACAATTGGCAACTGGAAGGAATTTAACAGTAATCTTAAATTCCAACTATTAGAACTAGGTACAATTAAGGCTCTATTTGGTAACCTTTCCGTTTCCTGTTTTTTCTCAAGTTTTGTAAACTGGAGAAAAAAATGCGTTTGGCACACAATTTTTATTTTTTTTCTTCAGTTTTGAAAACCAGCTTTTAAAACAGAACTGTTTTTAAAAATCCCATTTAAGAGTTTTATGCTCTGTTTAACAATACTATTTTTTTTTTGTTTTCAGTTTTCAAAAAAAAAAATTAAAAGTAATGAGTAGTTTATATATATATATATATATATATATATATATATATATATATATATATATATATATATTACAAAAACAATGATAACTCAGTTTTTATTTTGAGTTTTTTTTTTTGTGGTGGTTTATGTGGAGGTGGTGGGGGGTGGCGGTGGCCGGCTGTGGTTGTCAAAGGTGGCCGCCGGCGGAGATCGCCTGAGGTGGTTGCGCTGGAGGTGGCTGCCGGAGGTGGAAGGGGGTGTGGTCTCTGAAAAAAAAAACAAAACTGAAAAAATTGGAGTTTTTTTTTCTTCTTCAGTTTAAAAACTGGTTTTTGAAACTGAAGAAAAAAAAAAAATTACCAGACGCGTTTATTTTTTTTTTTCAGTTTTCAAAACTAAAAAAAATTGAAAAAAAAGCCCTATCTAACGGGACCTAAGATTTTCAGTTTTGCCTTTTTATTTTGAGACCACTACCACCACCACCACCACCACCACCTCCCACCGCCACTGTTGGTCGCCAGCAGCCACCGCCGGCGACCACCGCCACTGGCCGGCGACCACCGCCACTGGCCGGCAGTCATTGCCGGCCACCGCCATAGCAAACTACCACTAAAGAAAAACCTCAAAATAAAAATTAGGTAATCAAACACCCATTTATTTTTGTAAGAAATAAAAATTAAACTGATTTTTATTTTTATTTTTTTGAAAACAGAAAACCAAAATTGAAAGCGTTTCAAACGCTACATATGTCTGAGATGTGAGAATGCTCATTATCTTCAGTGCGATAAAGTTACATTTGATCAAGCGTTGTTTAAGGTAGCTACCAATCTATCCACACAGAAATCGAGCCTCCATTCCCAATCTGCCACTGTATTCCTTGTTTAAGTGCTCGCTGACCCACTACAGGACTCCGCCAGATCCATGAACCTTCTCTAGGATTATGTGCAGCCAAAAAAAATCACCCTAAGGATGGCAGTTGTCTTTGAGCACCTGCGCTAACAAACTCTCCGCATTTATCCAGACTTTCCATTCTTGTTTAACTTGTGGAGCCTAGTTAAATGATTTAAAATACCAAAAACCAAACCCACCCACTGACTTCAGCAGACATTATGCACTCCAGGATATCCGATGAAAGATTGAGTAACATCACCATACCACCAAAATCGCGCCATAATTTGATCTAACTGAGAATAAATGAATATAAAAAATTTATAGACCAACATATAATGCACTAAAAGGTAGGAAACAACTGAGTGAATGAGAGTAACACGTCCAGCTTTGTAAAATAAAACCCCCAGCCAATGGGCACATTTGTCCTGCCCGCTGAACAATGCCTCAAAAAATCTTCTCTTTTTTCTGCACAATGTCCAAGTGCATTCCCAACTATTTGGCAAATTCAGCTTTTTCTCTAAGTTCAAACTCCTGCTAAATCCAACTCTTAATTTCAAAGGAAGCATCTGTACTTATCATAAGGCACCATTTATCATAATTAATGAATTGACTAGACATCAAACAGTATGTCTTTAGCACTTGCTTAACCTCAATAATCTGTTGAAGCATATTGTTATGAAGACATAAAAAAAGATAGACATTATCCGCATATATTTAAGTGAGGAGATTGGGACCAAACGTTACCCACTCTAATGCCCCGAATTTTCTTTGACTGCTCCGCAGCCACTAAACCCACTGACAGGATCTCAGAACACAAAATAAAGAGGAAAGGTGACCGGTGATCTCCTTGTCTAATTCCACAGTAGGGTTTAAGAGCCTGAGTAGGCGTACCATTGATAAGGATTGAATGAGTCACAAACGACATGCATTGATAAATTAATTCCACCAAAGCGGAGGAAACCCAAAACTCAGGAGCACTTCCCGCAAGAAATCCTAGCTGACCCGACCAAAAGCCTTGCTCATATCTACTTTAAGGGCAAGAAAAAAAACACGGTCTTTCTTTTTTGCGATAGACACAATTTGTAAGCTCCTGAGCAAGCAAAACATCATCCAAAAGATTTGGCCAAAAACAAACTCATTCTAAAGATGTGATATTATGTCACTCATAAGAAGAGACTTTCTGGCAACAAGAACTTTAGAGATAATCTTGTAAATAACATTTGTTAAGCTGATTTGCCTAAAATCCCCAGTTGTTCCTGGAAGAAATTTCTTAGGAATAAGACCGATGGAAGTCCTATTTTCCTCTGTAAGCATTTGCCTCGGTAAATGCTTACCGGAATTGAGGAAAGACAAGACACCTTCTAAAGATTACAACCTTTTTGTTCCAAAGAAAGGGTCACAACCCTCAAATAGAACATTTATTTCGGGAGGTGTTTTGAAACTTTCCAACATCTTTCACCCGCCAAAATTTGAAGAACTTACTGCTAACATTTCTATTCAACATCAGTGGCGACCAACTTACACAATTGAATCAGAATATTTTCCAACTTATTTAGCGTAAAAGTCACATAATGATGTTAAATTATATTTTATGCATCGTTCTTATCTTGCAACCTAGACATAAAATTTGGGCATAAACTTGGGATGAAGATACCTACAACTTATCTTTTTGCACTACATATGGAGTTCAATAGGTGACTTGGGATTGGCTGGCATTCCAGAGTCGAAGTGTATGTATGACGCAGAAAATATCGACCCAAGGTTACAAAGACTTGGGTCACAAAGACGGAGAATGGAATATTCACAGCAGGGGATGCAAACAGGTTATACCATTATTGAGAAGAAATGCTGGAAGACACTGTTATGATGCAACGTGGTAAGAAGGGATATATGATGTGCCTTGTCTTCGAGCTTCCATTCCTCGATCCACTGATTCGTTCTTCATATACAACCCCCCCCCCCACCGATAGATAGAAACAGATAAGAATAGCCGAACTAGGTCTACAAAACGCCAGTACCATGCAAATGCTTCGAAGCCAACGTTATGCTCCTTTGTCAGATAGAAACCTGTTTAGGAATTGTCGTTGTTTGATCAGTCCAAAGCACATCTGTGACCACATTCACTTCACATTTTGATGTTCGCGGAGCACAGGCTACAAAGGTTTGAATCAAACCATGTACTGCATAAGAGGTACTTTAACACATGAAACATCAGACTGCTCAAGCAATAAATGTTGTTTGCATGTGATCGAAGTTAACATAAAACATTCTGTCACAGAACATCTCCAAGGAAAACATGAGACGGTTGCACCTAAATAGGAGAAATACCACCATATACAATAGCCATACATTTCCGGCAGCTTTACCTTTACCAGTGCTATGGATATCACCCACAGATGCAGTTCATTCCACAAAAAGCTTCCTCGGCTCTGTTGCTAGCAAGGTCCCTGCATAGAACAACCACCACATCTCATATTTCTGGGAAACACTAACCGGATCTGTGACCAGGGAAGCATATAAAAGCAACGTCGAAGAATTTATAACTACCACTTAATCCAAATGAATCGAGGACAAAACAAAAAATAGTAATTGCAACCCTAACTAATGATTGAACAGGTATCTCAAAACACAAAGGCTCGCTTTGGCTACTCCTGGAAATAGATATGTTGACGTAAAACAGCCTTTATGAGCATACAATGACACACACACACACACACACACAGAGAGAGAAAGAGAGAGAAGAAGAGGAGGGAGAGGAAGAGGAAGGGGGGGTGTTGTTCTCAGATATCTGGTTAACCTAAAGGGCTTCGGCCAAACGCATGAAGTTTCTGTCGAATAAATCAAAAACTTATTCAAAGCTGATGCTCTTTGTCTATGCCTCCCTCTAAACCCATCTTCAAAGCTGTCATCAACTTGGCTTTGCTTCCCCGGTATGACTTGCTTCAAGATTAAATCATTATAATCATGATGTCCAAGAGTATAACCGGAAACAAATTTTCAGACCTACCTGCGATGATATAATACGTTATAGCTTTTTTCAAGACCACAAATTTCCAACAGCATATTTCAATTTTATATCACACTATTGAACCAGAGCAATTGGTTTGCAAAAGATCTTGCGCAGTCATGGATTCAAGTGTCATGGCTTGCATATGGTCCCTGTATGAGAAGTGCATTCAACGTCTGCCTTTTTGTTCAGTTAATAGGTTGATTTCTCATTGACCCGCCTCTACATGTGCAATAAGGGCCATAGAAAAAAGCTTAAGCTTTTAGAGCCAAATCCCACAAAAGAAAAAACTTTTAGAGCAACTAATAACTTGACAAAAAAAGATCCTCAATACAGTGACACAAACAAGTTATTGCAACTAAAGGAACACGTGTGTCAGCTGGAGCTTCGAAGCACATCATGCTCCAAATAAAAAAATTCTCAGGTCGTAATCAAATTCCAAGCTCCCACCTTGGTCACCAATAAAGAAATATGCAGCATCTTAATTTGCTACATGAAAGCCACTCAACATTGTGAGTGCCACGTAATATGCACAAAGTACCCTGGACGCTCGACTCTAGGACAGGGGTATGGGATATGACACTCCTCATCGTATAGGGCACTAGGAATTCTTTCTTTTAATTCTTGGGGTTTTCAATATAAAAAATGTATGTATATAAAACACCATTTTACCCAGAATAACTAAGAGATACAGTTTGGTAAAAAAAAATTCAGTGGCCGTGTCTTGGGTTTTGGGAAGTAGACTGATCCAATTCTTGGACATGTGATGCATCGCACATGGAACCGCACAAGGAGTCCCCATAACACAGCAGAAGTGGAATCCTTCCCCTGGGGAGAGGACCATGTGAAGATTTGTGCGGAGCAACTTCATATTGCCCTGAATACATTGGTATAAAGAATAATCAACAAAATCAATTCAAGCAAGCAGACACAGAATTCAAGCAATTACTAACCCGGCACTGATGAAGAACGACAGTTCTGGTGAACCATGTGCTTCACCGTTTCCCTGAGTGCCAATTTTCTAACAGCAGTTTTTCTGATCACACTTTTTTTAGCACGATGACCATCTAGGTGTCCACCTTCTTCATTCCCTTCTGCTGCCTTTTTGGCTAGCTGTTCTGCTTGATCAGTTACCTTTTCTAGAGAAAAAGCGGTCGTAAATTTCTTGGGGTACTGAACTCAGCAAACAAGTATTCATGCAACCATGATTTTATAAGGTAAAAACTGCCCAGTTTCTCAAAATTAAAGTACCTTGATCTCAGTGAAGCATCACCAAAACCTTGGTCTCAATGAATTTCAGTGTACTTATAATTTTCTATTGATACAGAATGAACCAGGTAACATTTAGAAATCCAAAGTTCTATAAAGTGCAAAAATGTTTAAGGTTTCAACCACAAGGTTAGTGTCATATGGCTTTCAGTTGAATAACATGAGGCATTCAGAGGCCAAATGCACCCAGGGCAAAGAACTACTAGAAACTATCGGAGAATGCCCGAGTCGAAGGCTGTTCAGTTCTTTCCTTAAGAAGGTATTTGCACTCCTTATACACTGCAATGGATAAATGCAAATCTGCTTCCCAAGATAAGGAGACTAACAGTGATATTTGCAGAAGAATCACTAGAGAGAAATTATCTGAGAGAGAAATTATGAAAAGTTCAAGTGTGTAAATCTGTTTCCATCAAACCTATTTCATGCACCAACATGATTCATGAACGGGTGCAAACAATAGTGACAGTTAAATGGCTCTGCAGGTGCCATTTAACAATCATAAAACCTGAAACAGACCATGACGAGGTGCCACTTGAACTTTAAACAAATTTGTCGTCGCAAATAGGAAGGCTAGGCTTGGGGTGAAGGCTCCTAACGATGCGCACGTGCGAAGTGCAAAGTGTGCCTAAAACCGCCAATAACAACTTTATTCCACCACCGGAGAGGGAACGCACGATGCCTTGTGCTAAGGCATGGCAATGCCTCTTTACTATATACAGTCCACAAAGAGCATCTGACAGACCAATTGTCCAATCTTATGCTTATTGTGGGGACCAAGTATTTGGTAACCCAAGCAACCTAATAACTTTGAAATTGGGAATGGAGGATCTGGTGGGGTATGAAAAGAACTTAAACAAAGAAGTGATAGTAGAGACAACGCTTGACATCCGGTTGATTGATACGAAGTAGTGTCAAACCATAATGCCAGAACTTTAAAGGGATAGAGGCTAGGTAAGACTTCTTCAAAATGAGAACTATACCTAATGATCTGAATTAACTATGTGCATGTTCGCTAAAAAAACCGGATTAGTTGTTGCTCGATCTCTAACAAGGCCAACTTGTACCCACCTAACGGCTAGTCATTGACACATAGTGATAGAGCCTATCTCTAAGAGTTTCGTCATGGGCTCGATAAAAGCAGGGCTAGGTCCTTATTCTCACACAACCAGCTTCTCCATCTTATCAAAAAGAGCATTCAAAGCTATGGAGAGAGTAGAAGACCTAGCTCACAATCACTATGACCGAAGGTGGTAAATTAAGGTTTATATAATCATACGTTCTATTAATGTTAGATTAATTGTTTTTATTGAGTATCCTTCTAGTTCAACATATCATCGCTTGTACTGCCATAATAAGAGAGTGAGAATTGTCAAGTCTAGCTGTCCTGTTTTCATAGAGGACAGTAATATCACTGGAGTGGCCACATTGATTTTTTGGGAGGAGCGCAACCCCGCACCTAAGGATCTTGTCAGGAGTAATATTTTCCTTCATGTTGCTCCTAATGTTGTTGCAACTAAACAGCCAGTTCTTGCACCAGGACCTAATCGTGCAGAGCCTAACACACCAATGGATGGTCCCAAAGAACTAGACGACCTATTTTGCCCAATAATTATGTTATCTACCTTCCAGACGATGAATGTGATAGTTGTATCGATGCTGATTCAATAACATCTGGTGATGTAGTTCCGAGTCAACAGTCGCCTAAATGGGTTGGACAATGAAAGCGTTAACAGCAATCAATCAAGTATGGAAATTTTGCAGAGTTGCCTAAAGGGTCAAAGGTTGTCTGCAAATGGGTTTCAAAACCAAACATGACTCGGTAGTGAATACGAGAAGACATAATGCTAGATTAGTTGCTAATTATGAAGGAAAGAATTAAATACAAATTCACCTTTGTTCTTGTCTCTTCTAAAATATTCAATTAGGAAAATTTTGGCTTTGACAATTAATTTAGACTTGGAATTACATCAAATGGATGTCAAAACCGCATTCTTCAGTAAGCATTACATTTACAACCTTAATGTTTCCACCCATCTTGCTTTTAAACTGAACAAGCACATTTATGGTTTAAAACAAGCTTTGCCACAGTGGTATATGAGGTTTCAAAAAGTAGCGACTTCCTTTCATTTCAAGAAAACGCAGTGGATCAATGTATATATCTCAAGATTAGGTGGAACAAGTTTATCGTCATAGTATATTATGTTCACAACATCTTGTTAGCAAGTATTGATCTAGTGCTTTTACGGAAGACTAAGGATTATGATAACTTCGTGATGAAGGATCATTGTGATGCATATTTTGTAATAGGCATAGGAATCAGTCGTGATAGCAAACATGGTATTTTTAGCTTGTCTCAACAAGTACTTCATTATTTTAAGATGTTAAGGCTGCTCAACCAGCACCCTCCTGGACGGCCGGAGGGAGCTTGCTTGTAGAAAGAAGGAAGAATCGGTTGGTCTTTCTAGTGGCGCAAGGCTCTGCTCACTACAACTACACTTGGACTAGATGATAGAATTATTCTCCAAAGTTAGGAGTTCGTATAGGCATTTTGGATGCTGCTATTAAAATGTCCGCCTTCTTGTACTGCTGTCATTGGAAAGTCCAATGTTTTATGACTTATTTGTTTGGGCATGTCCCAGGTAAAAGCAAGTAATCCAATCGGCCAACCATAGGGGTAAGCCGGGAGAAGAAAACTAACTCCCATGCTCTTTTGGATATGTACCAATTGCAAAGACGATAGCTAATTAAAAGTCAGTGTCCTAAGAACGATCTCAATTTTCCAGCTTGAGTGAAAGGGGTTTTCATGGGCTTCTAAATGTTCTTTGACAAGAACTTTCTCTAGAAGGCACAAAAAGTCATTTATCGATGAGACAAACCGATTTCTAAAATGTATAGAAGTTGCAAAAATCAATGTTTCCCTAAAAAGGTATTTAACTGAACTAGTTAAATGGAAAGGTAGCAATGAGCATGGTTAAGATTGAAAAAGGAAGAGAGGTCAACAGAAGAGAAGAAATTATAGAGTTAGAGGCACCGGAGTTGTTGGTAGCCATGGTAACCCTGACTCTTATACCAACTCAATTCTACAAAAAGATTTATTCAAAAGGCCAAAACCCTAAGCGATTAACTTGTTGCAATAGGAATATCCCCTTCTTACTCGGAGTTCATTATTTAATTTTTTAAACGGCTTCGTCCAGAGTTCCTGATCTTGTCCCCATCTGACCACCCTGATATTGACTTAGATCTACAGAAAAGATTGCAGAGGTACTCACTAGATGGAACGAGTCTCTAACTTTGTAGTGTATCAAGGCAAATCACAACAGGTTAATTCTAGATACAGAAGGTTACAAAATTCAAAATCATTGATTTCCTAATTCGATACCCCAGTCATGTAATTATGATCATCAATCAAATAACTCAAATATATACAAGAATGCTAACCAACATGACATTAGGCAATCAAGAGCGGACATTCTAGTCAATAGTAAAGCATTACATGTTTTTGCTACAATAAGGACCAGTAGAGATGCATTTATGCCAAACAAATGGCTGCATTAGTCGATAATACCCAAAAGCAGAACTCTTTTATGACGGGCGGGGACTTTTGGGATATTTTTCTTTAGTTTTCTAAATACTAGATTCATATTTAATATAATTATGAAAATACCATTATATCGTAACATTATTTAATTAGGGTTCCACTTTGTTATGTTTTTTACTCTTTGTGCATCGTCCGTCATAGTCTTCTTCTTTCTCATTCTTTTGCTCCATCCTCATTCTTCCAAATTTTATATTCTATATGTCCTATTACGAAAAAAACACGAAAAAAAACACGATTTGATCAAGGTTATTTCTTTTTTTTTAATAAACTCTTATAATATGTTAACCTATATGTGACTATTCTATTTGTACAATAAATAATCACATTAATAATACATCTAGATACAGTACTAGTTAAGTTTCTATCATGCCAGATTAGTAATTTGTTGTTGACGAACCTTACCAATAAATAAATCACCATTTACCGTAAACAAAACTTATGCCTTTTTTGTCCCCCTCCCCCCTCAATTAGACTTTCTGGGTCCGCCCATGGATATATATTAGAGTAGTATATGTTTCTCTCCAATAGGGACCAATATGTTTGTGCCACCTGTATATGGCACCATGACTAGATCAAAATTGAGAGAGATGATGGGGCGACCAGAAGAAGGAAGGAAGAAAGAAAGCCAAAAAAAAAAGAAGAATAAGAAGTTTTTGAACAAGAAGACACGGGAGAACAAGTATGTACAGTTCAAGATGAAAAAGTTTGATGAAGCAGAAAAAGTAGAAGTGTGGATGAAGAAAGCATGTTAAATATTGGGGTTAATTACACTCATGTCCCTAAGGTTTGGGTGAAATTACACGCGTGTTCATAAGTTTGAAAAACAGGCACTTATATCATTTGTCTTAACAGAATACAAGAATACTTAACGGTTCAAAAGAAATGATCGTATTACCCATGACTTCAAATATAATTTCTTGAAATGCCACCCATCTTCCCCACCCAGCCCCGTCGACGAGACCATTGCCATCGTTTATCCACTTCACTCACTTCAATTGGTTCACTCAGAAATGTTGACTCAAAATACCTCCATGTCAAAAACCCTAAACCCTTCCCTCTCCACCTTCCAATTCCCATCCCTCACAAAATTCTCAAACCCCCTCTACAAAATTGTCCTCCCACTTCACTGTTCTTCAAGAAACCCCTAGCCCCTCTTAGTCCAATCACAATACCTCCACATCAAAAGCCCTAAGGGCCCGTACGTTTACACTTTTCGTTTTGTGTATTTGTATTGTGTTTTCGTTTTTACTATTTTCGTATCCAATCACAAATTATAGTTTTGTACTTTTATAATTTTCACTATATTTTTACCTACTTTTTTCAGGTTGTTTTCGTATGGTTACATTTTTATTTCCGTTTTCATTACTGTTACGGCCATTTTTTTCCGCTTTTACCCTTGCTCCAGGATGCACATCCTGCCCCACCCGACCATCTTCTCCACCTGAACCAACACCTGCCATCTCTCCCTAATCCGGCTGACCTTATCACCATCAACCACATTCATCCCCCTGTTTTCGAAGAGAATAAGATGAAAGAGCTTGCCGTAGATTCCGGCGAGATCTCGGCTAATCAACCACCAGTAATCTCATAAATCTCTGGGCAGGCGTAGAATGGCTTCATCAGCCTTTTTTCCGCTCAAGCATCACCATCTGAAATGCTTTGACAGATCCGCTGAAGAAGGCCATGGCGATGATTGAGAAAAACCCTAATCTCGAAATTGAAGAAGAGATAATGAAGAAGAGCCTCAATAGAAAGCGTGATAAGGCCAAGAAGAATAGAGCGTTACAAGAACCCAATTCGGATGCTTGAAGGCCTGCTGACCTGAAGTGATTTAGAAAGATTCTTCTTTATCCATGGTGATCGGTCATGGTATCCATAGCGTCGCTTCTTTTTCAGCCAAATCCGGATTTCGTGATGAAGATCCAGGCAAAGGATTTGAGAGAAACTGTGAAATTCTGGATAAATTTTTTTCTTGAGATCGATTAATTCCCACCCAAACTAGTTTACCCAATCATGAAAAATGTAGAAGAGGGCCGTGAAAGAATGAAATCTTCCTCTTAGAGCATGCCAAAAGGTTTCCGTGAGGACCATGTGTCCCGGGTTCATCATGAACCTTCAAATATGGAGCAAGAAACTGAAGAAAGGGAAAGGGTGAACAAATGCATAGGGGGAAAGGGTGAAGAGTGGATGGGGTGACTCTCTGACAGGATTCATTTTTGTCAGAAAATCGAAAAAAGGTGAAAGCACCTCTAAGGTGTTTTCCCTTTTTTCGCTACTATTTGGATTTTGTATCCAAAACGAATATCCAAAATGATAAAAGTACAAAAAAAAAGAGCATCTTTTTGTCATCATTACAAAATTTGAGTATAGAATAACATAAACGTACGCGCCTTAAACCTTTCCCTCTCCACCTTCCAATTCCCATCCCTCACAAAATTCTCAAACCCCCTCTACAAAATTGTCCTCACACTTCACTGTTCTTCAAGAAACCCCAAGCCCCTCTCAATCCAATCCCTCTTCCACAACCCCAGCTCCCTATTTTCCCGCCAAAGAAATGTCACCCACCTTCGGCATCTCCACCCATTTGTTGGCCGGAGCAAGAAAAACCTGGTGGGTCCTCCTTCGGCCATACCGAGGGCAACGCGAGCTGAGGCGAGAAGTCAAGCGAAACATCCCCCGGAAAAGTAAGAAACTTGCAGAGAGCCCCTTCAACAGGCTCAAAAATTCTCACGAGAATTACCCTGACAATATTCTCTGAAGAGGAGTTGTAAATAAGTGGTCTTGGCTATAATAGGTTGGTCAACTTCAAAGAAAAAGATGACCGGGCAGTGCGTGAGGGAGTGAAAGATGGATGTAATTGGCTATAGAGGTGGTCAGTGATGGTTGTAGCAGGGGTGGGTGTGAAATGGGCACGGCGGTGGGGTGAGGGAGGGGGCTGCCGGCATGGACCAAGATGAGGGAAAGGGTTGCCGGCATGGACCAAGATGAGGGAGAGGGCTTGGGCTGCCAGCGGCGTGGGGCAAGAGAGGGGGATGGCGGGATATCAGATCTGGATAAAAAGTTAGTCTTAGGGTTTCTAAAGAAATTTGGAAAGAGAAACCCCTTTTTTGAAAACTAGGTTTTTGACCCTGATTAAAATTTGATTTTGTGATAATAAAACCCTAATTGAAAATATATAGTATAAGGACAATATTGCCATTTTAAAATTACGTATTGATGAAATATTGGAAATATTATACTTTTTGGACGGAAACCTGACGTAAGGACACAAGTGTTACCTTTTTTAACATTTCTGGTCACAGTATGTTATCTTTTGAAAGTTATTGTCCTTAACTCTAATTTTACCCTCATATCAGGGACACTACTATAATTAATCCTAACTGTTAGAAATCTTTGAAGGATTGATACATACCGAGGATTCAAAACCTAAGATTTTAGATCAAATAGGCTCCAACATGGATATCAAGTTTTCATGCCTAATCTCCCTCGCTTGCTGACAAGTAGGGTCAATTTGGCATCGCTAAATGATTTTCATGATCTACTCATTAATACAATTTAATTTACATCCCGTAACATTAATATATTCCAAATGTAATGCCAATACTCTCAACCACAAAATTAGCATTTTATCGGTCGCCTTTAAATCAAATATTCATCGTGGCACACACGATGCATGTAAAAAAATAAAGTTAGCAATATAATATTTTCACAATGTCAAGCATGGTGTTTATGATGTATTATAAGTACTTTTTCTTGGAATGATTCTCAAATTCTAAAATCAAATATACTCTCGTGTTAGTTTTTGCGATGCAATTGTGAAGGGAGATAAAATGTGGAAGTAATCAAATTAAAAGGGTGTTATCAAATAGTAGTTACCCTGTTTTCAAACTTAGAAATCGTATATTTTTAAGTACCATGTGTCCCTAAATTAGTATGTAATTTGTCACTGGACCGAAGGTACAACACTTGGTGTTACGGTAAAAAGAGTATAGATGGATACAGATGTGTATCATATGCAGCCACAGCTAGCTATTTAAATTTTTTGTTCTCCTGTATAGCAGGAAGTATACATGTGTGTCAAGTAAAGTCTGATGCCTTCAAGGACAGCAGTTTGGACATCTAGAAGTCAATTCGCTAGTACGACTGAAGTAAACAAGAACCCACTAAGCCCATGATGCACTCCATGATACTTTTTGTCACACCTCCAAAACACTTGAAATTGAGCAAGTAACCTGGCACAATGAAGGGAAGGGAGACTGGGAGAGGCCTTCTTTACCGGTATGGTCTCCACTATGTGGTACTTATGTAGCATTAAAAGCTCAAAATCGAAAAAGAAAGGAATTTAAAAAAAAAAAAAAAGGCTCACCTATGCATAAAAATCTTCTTCAACAAAAGCAATGTAAATGCAAATAATTGTGGTCTCTACAGGGTTTTAAAAAACGGCCGTTACACGGGTTTTCAGGGGTCCGATACCGTTATACATTGATATTCTAATGCTTACATAACATCGAATCGTCCGACACCGTTACACCGCTACCGCGACCGTTACGTATCCCGATTTCGCGATTTAAAACCATGGGGCTCTATATTTCGTACCCTGCGTGCCGGAGACCGGAGTTATTTCATTATTAGCGAGAACTGAGTTGTAAAAATGGTGCAATGTAAGGTTTGGCACCCATAGTACATATATAGTACCAGTAGTATCAAGGGCCAGAGGTAGTGTGATGAACAAAAACAGAGAGATTGATAAATGTCAACCCTAAAAACAGGTACCTGTATGAGGAGGACTAACTTCATTGGTACCAGAATAAACCCGTGGCTGAGGAACAACCAACGGTGCATACATGTAAACATCTGATCTCAGATACTCCCCAACCTTTTTCAGCAAATTCTTCTCGTTTTCTTCACATACATTCTCTCCCTCCACGCCTAAAAACATTAACACGTTCAGCACAACCATTCATTCAAAACCCCAAGAAGAAACAAAAAACGCTGATTACCTGAGTTGGTGTTGGAGATTCCCTCGACAGAAGAAACCAGCGGTGCAAACAAGTAGGTGTCTGATTTGAGATAGTCTGCAATTTTCTTGAATAATAATGGCTTCTTCTTCTTCTTCTTCTTCATGGGTTTTCTCTTGTGAATCTTTAAGGATGAAATTATATTATTCGCCATTGTTGGGTTTTCTAATGGGTTTTGCAGTTTGACGGTTTCATCTTTCATGCGATGATGGTTTTTGGAGTTCAGAAATGGAATGTGGAATATGTTATGGTTCTCCGGTTTGTAAGAGGTGGGGAGCGAGTGTCGCTGTGGAAAGCACCAACGTGTCGTCAGGACACGCAAGGCGAAGGAACCGCAGACGTGTGGCAATGCCGCCAACCGCTTAATTTATTTGCTTATGAGACACTGCAGCTCACGCTACACTTGTATAAAAATTAAGTTAATAGGATGATATTTAAAATCAAGCATGATGTATAAGTGTTTATTATCACATTCGGTGAAATTAATTTAAAATTGTGAAAACCAAACATATCATTATAAATACACATGTACTATTTAAACTCTTATTTTGGGCCATCGATCATGGCAAATGCATTTCATGTGCAAAAATAATTTTTATAATCTCAAGCATGATCTATTGGATGTATTTTCGGTTACTTTTTTTTTTTTTGAAATAATTTTCAAACTTTAAGAAGTAAACATGTTATGTTATGTGGTTATTTAGTATTAAAATATTATGTTTTGTGTTGACATTAGAAAAATTCTCATGAAGCCAAGTGTCACTATTTTAAGTAGGTAATTATGTAACACACGTGAGTGTGCACGCGCGCACGCGCAAAAATGAAATTAATAGTACAAATTTTGTTTTAAAAAAAATTAAACATCACGTATACATATTTATTGTCATATCTAGTAAAATGAATCTTAAATAGCAAAAAAATAAGTTAATCATACACGTCCAAAAATAAGTTAGTAAAATATTATTATCGTATCAAATTTGGCTCTTTAAGTATATTTTCTGATGAATTTTTGTAAAAACTAAACATATTTTTATAGGTAGTTACTTACCAATTAAGATTTTATTTTGTGTCACTTTTTAAATTTTTTCTTGAAATGTCACTTGTCACCATTGTAAGTAGGTAATATAGCATCAAAAAGGTATATTATAATTTTACCCTCAGTTTGGACACGTGTCGTTACCAGAATCACTTTCAGTATAACACTAAAGGAATATTATACCAAAAATGAAAAAAAATGTTCTCATTATAAGTAGTAAATATATATATGGGAGATGATAAAATGATAGCGCTAGCAACTTAACCCAAGTTGCTAGCGCGATCTGGCCGTCCAAGGGCGAGAATGGACTGTCAGATCGCGCGCCACAACAGCAATTCTTTTCACCGTCCGCTACATTATGTAGCGGACGGCCAAACAGCGCTAGCAACTTGCTAGCGCTATCAATGGATCACGACATATATATATATATATATATATATATATAGGGAGCTGATCCGTTGATAGCGCTAGCAAAATGGGAGATCTTGCTAGCGCGATCTGACCGTCCATCCCGAAGGGATGGACGGCCCAGATCGCGTATTTTTGCGGCGCTGTCAGCAGTCCGCTACACTGTGTAGCGGACGACACTTTTTACCGTTTTGCCCCTGCACCCCCTCCGCTACACTGTCTAGCGGAGCACATAATCGAAGCCCACGTGTCTGTCGTCCGCTAGACAGTGTAGCGGACGACTGACACAGTTAACACGACTGTTACTTTGTCATTATCTTACCGTCCGCTAGACTGTGTAGCGGACTGTTTTTCCCTTTCTTTACTCCGAAACCCTTATTCATTCCTTCTAAACTGCTATTCATTCCTTCTTCTCACAATTCTTCTAGCGGTGTTGGCAAGTAGATCGGCGCAATTTCTTCTCAAGAAATCCTTTATTCGACGAATCAATCACGTAACTTCACAAACCAATCCTTTATTTGTTCATAATCTAGAGTTGTTATCGCGGCTTATGCATGATTTTGAATGTGTGCGAAACGCTGCATTGTGCTAGCGTTTGTCAATGTATCTATACATATATATATAGATTATATATGTGTATTGCGTATTATTTGTTCATGTGATTTCACTTGTAAAATCTCATTCCCGTGTCTGTTTGTATCTATGTACATTGCATATACACAGCATGTGAACTTATGTGAGTATTATCTGATCACATGCTAGCGTTGACTGTGCTAGCGTTGTATGTTTGAGAATGTTTACGCTTCCAACCTTGCCGTTTTGCATAATTTCAGTTGCGAAAAATGGATTTCAACCCTGGACCAGAAGATCCGTCCGTATTATACGACCAAGCAAACCATATCAGTACGCTCATATGGGATGGTGGAGTAAGATAGTTATTTTATCAACTTTGTTATTCTTGGGAACGTTGTATATCGTTTAATTTGCTTAAATTGTATTTATTAATTCGTAGGAAAGAGCACTTCTCAACACGGTAGAAGTATCCGATAATTTTAAAGAATGGAAATTGAACAGAACCCAGAAAAGATTACTGCGTGGGATTGGGTTTGGGATTTTCACGCGTGGGCAGATCTTTCAACAACTTGACCGGCACTTAATAGGTGCCCTTGTTGAAAGGTGGAGAAGTGAAACGAATACGTTTCACTTCCCTCTCGGAGAGCTGACAATTACCCTAGAAGATGTAGGGTTCATCTTAGGGTTACCGGTGACGGGGCGGCCGGTAATAGCTCCTCCGTCGGAAGCAACGAATAAGAGGACCGCTAGGGACTTCTTTACTTCGATACCCCAGGATCAATTTAGCACTGGGGGTATCAAGTTGAAATGGTTGGTAGATACCTACAAGGTTCTGCCGGATAACTACACGGATCAGATGCTTGTGCTGTACACACAAGCTTTCCTCTTGTGGGTGATGGGGGCAATTCTGTTCCCAACAACGTCGAAGAATACCGTCAGCGTCAAATATTTACCGTTGTTGGGTAACCTGCTGGAGGTTGGGGATTATGCCTGGGGAGCCGCAACTCTTGCGTACCTCTACCGAGCATTGCACAAGGCAACGAGGCCCGACTCCAAAGCGATATGTGCATGTCTCTCGCTATTGCAGGTATATCATACAATTCTTGATTACTCGCTCGTTTCTTTTTTTTTGGGTTGAATTGACAATAAAATTTGACGATACTTTATTTAATTTGTCTTTGCTCTCAGGTGTGGTCTTATGAACACCTTGCTACCGGCGCACCCACGCGTAGGGACGGAACCGATAATGTGTGGCCTCGGTTGTGCGCCTGGGAGTACAGTCGGAAGGACAGCCACTACCAGAGGAGAGACGATCCCCATCACAACATTACGTACTATCGGGGGGAGCTCGACTCGTTATCTCCTGGCCAGATGCGATGGGCACCGTACAAACATTTGGCGCGACGGGTGGGAGAGTCGTTCGTCTTCACGCTCTCTGGGTTACAACGCACACCCCTGATCCACTTCGAGGTCGCAGAGTGGCAGCTGCCAGATCGCGCCATGCGCCATTTTGAGTGCCTGCAGGGGTTGCCAGCAGGCGCGCCGGATATGAGGCTTAACAGGAACCCACCGGGTGTCCCTCGGTTTGGCAAGGCAAATGCGCACGACTTGTGCGCACGAGAACTTGAGGTTTGGGAATCCTGGCAGGACACGCTGGCGGCCATTGTGTCGGAGCCTGACCCCGTGATCAGTATTGAACAGTACAATGGGTGGTACTACCGCATCACCCGGAGGAGAGTAGCTCCAGTAAGGTTTGAACGCGGGGAGAAGTACCACCCTAGGGGTCAGATCGATGAGCACATGGCATACAATCTGGTAAGTTGGCCAATAAGTGCTTTAATTGAACTTGATGATTCTAACTGTGTATGAGGTTTCTTATTTATTATCTCTCTGGATGTAGGTTAATGCCTCATTCGCCTTCTTCCAGAAGTTGCGCGAGCGGAAGGATTTGGTGGATGCAATGGGCGAGGAGCTTCGCCAACAGGCTGATGCGTTGGCGTATGGCTGCGGGAATTTTTTACACCAAGCATCGGGCCAGCCTTCCGGCGTCAGCGCGGGAATGGGTTATCCGGGGTGGCAGCCCCCATATGTGAGCGAGGGATACACCGATCCCTCGGGACAGACTTCGGGAGTGAGCCAGGGATATGGTGGTCCATCTGTGCCGGGAATGGGTGGTGATTGGGGACAGCCAAGCACCATGGGCCAGGCTCAAGCGCCGTGGGAAGACTACAGTGTGCCCTCCTTCTCTTTGCTATTGGACTCGGAACCCCAACCCTTCTCTCAGAGTCAAGTCACGCAAGACTGGGGTTTCGGACACATCAGTCTGTCGGAGACACTGCCTATTGTCCCATGGGCAGGACCATCTACTGCCGAAGGAGGGCAATATCCCCCGGTCGACCCCCCGGAAGGAGTGCAATATCCCCCGTCGACCCCCGAGGGCAATATCGCAAAGGGCATCCAGTGAAGCCCCTAAAGCCGCATAAATGCCAAATAATCACAGAGCGTTATTTTAGCGGCTTCCCCCGGGACAAAGCGTTGTATAGTGTGAATCATCCGGAGGGCATGGATTACACTTGCGAGTGGGGAGAAATGGCCTCCCTGGCTCCGGGGAGTTGGTTAGACAACGGTGTCATCTCCACATACGTGGAGATTCTGAAGGAAAGGGGTCGGGAGCGGCTGAACGAGTACCCGGCTGTTTTTTTGGTTGATGCCTTTTTTCATAGCCTCCTAGTGTCTGAATGGCATGAGTGGGTCGAGCAAAGGCGGAAGAAAAAGTTGGGCCAGTGGAGACCGTCCGCTAACCTACGAGCGTATCTTGCTAGGGATAGTCCAGTGAGCGCAAGTGTTGCCGACGTGTTTCTAATCCCATTTTTAGGGGAAAGCCACTGGTACTTGGTTTGCTACGAACCGGTGGAGAAAGTCGTATCGGTGATCGACAGTCTCCACGACGATACCGCCTTTATGCCTGTGCTGCAGATGTACAAAGCCCAGTTGGATTCAATGGTAATATTACGATTGTTGTTTAACAGTTATTGTAACTTGGCATAAATGTTATAACTCGTGTCTTACGCCGTTTTATGTTTCTTGCAGAATATATTTTGTGCAATGGTCAATGGTGTTCGTGGTAACCCTGTACCGGCGCGGCCAAAGCTCGATTGGCGACTTGAAGAAGAGGAGGCCCAAGCAACGTAACACTTCGGACTGCGGCGTTTTCCTTTGCATGTACATGGATTACATTTGCCGGTCCGAGAGCCTCAAGGCGGCGGTGTGGAGCCAAGCAGAAGTAGACACCTTTAGATATAGAATGGCTTGGCAAATTATGAAAGGCCGGCCTAGAGCGGTTACGTGTATTGTAAATCCGGCAAATGCCGAGAATCCCTCCCAACATGATTCCCCCCGTTGACATTGTACCATTACACTTTATTTTTTTTAATAAACTATGAATATTTAGAAAGCTCTCATTGATTTGTGTTGAAGATTATTGATTGATTGTTTTGTCTGATTTCCGTTGAAGATGATTTGAGTTTGGTTGAATGAAAAGCAAAATCTGTCCGTTAGACAATGTCGCGGACAGTGGGGGAAGTGAAGTGTTATAAAGTGTGGGGGAAGTGAATTTTCTAAGTGTTGTAAGGCATTCTGCTGGCCCGTCCGCTAGACAATATCGCGGACGGTGGGTGGGGAAAAATGCATTCTGCTGGCCCGTCCGCTAGACAATATCGCGGACGTTGGGTGGGGAAAAATGCATTCTGCTAGCCCGTCCGCTAGACAATATCGCGGACGGTGGGGGTGGGGAAAAAGGCATTCTGCTGGCCCGTCCGCTAGACAATATCGCGGACGGTGGGTGGGGAAAAATGCATTCTGCTGGCCCGTCCGCTAGACAATATCGCGGACGGTGGGGGTGGGGAAAAAGGCATTCTGCTGGCCCGTCCGCTAGACAATATCGCGGACGGTGGGTGGGGAAAAAGGCATTCTGCTGGCCCGTCCGCTAGACAATATCGCGGACAGTGGGGGTGGGGAAAAAGGCATTCTGCTGGCCCGTCCGCTAGACAATATCGCGGACGGTGGGGGTGGGGAAAAAGGCATTCTGCTAGCCCGTCCGCTAGCGTTATGCAGTTTTAATAAATTGGCGTCCGAAGACTGTATCTCAAACGGCACAATTAAGCGAGAAAAAATTTGGAAACATAATGAACATGTATACAATAAATTTGGTTATTATTAATAAATTAGGGTTCACATTGGGGGAAATAAATTTTTTCACAAGCGCTCCGATCAAATATTACAACTTGAAAATCCCACCACCCAAGGTGTTCAAACACTACAAAGTCCCCGAGTTCGAGGCCATGCTGGCGCACGAAGACGTTCCAACCCTCTGCGAATTGCTTTTTTTGGGGTCGGCCGGGCTTCAGCTTGATTTCAACCTGCCAGGCCCCCTTGCGGCTATATAATCTTGAACTGTCATGAATTGTTGTAAATTGATTGGTAAAGGCTTCCGGTATGTCCTAACAAACACAATACAAAAAATAGGTTAGTTTTTAACCAAAAGATCAAACTTTTAACACACGAAAATACAGAGAAAGAGGGATGGGCTACAAGTTCATTCTCAAATCCCGGCATCATGACTTTGAAAAAGTGTTTGCCTGCTAGGTGCAAGTTGCCAATAAAATCGTAGGTGGTCTCCGATCCAGAAGCCATCGAGGTCGGCGATGAGGGGAGGACGGTGGTGTCGCCGGAGATGTGGGTCGCCGTAGATGGGGTAGCGGCTTGGGTTAGATGTTTGAGAGAGAGATAGAGAATATAGCGGACTGATAAAAGCTGTATAGCGAACTGATAAAAGCTGTTGCCCATTTTGATTAATATGTAGAATAGGATAGAGGTCCGCTACATTGTATAGCGGACATAAATGAAGACCAAAAGTTTTTCTGCGATGACGTCCGCTACATTGTATAGCGGACATAAATGATGTCCAAAAGTTTTTCTGCGATGACGTCCGCTACATTGTATAGCGGACATAAATGAAGACCAAAAGTTTTTCTGCGATGACGTCCGCTACATTGTATAGCGGACATAAATGATAACCAAAAAATTAGGACTATGCATATCCGTCCTCTACATCAGAAATCGCTACATCAGAAAAAATAATTCCGGTATTCGGTTGAAAAATTATTAGAAAAAATTATTACAAATGTCAAACTTATATAAAAATTATTACAAATGTCAAACTTATACAAAAAATTAAAGGTCCACTGCAGCTTGTCCGTCCTCATCTTCGGCGTCATCTTCTGCCCCATCTTGCAAACCCCCGGGACTTATCCCCAGTGCCTTGTAATGGTTCCGCTTGTCGTGGTCGGTCATTTTGTTGCACAATGCACACCTTCGCAGCTTTTTAGGTTGAGTTGCCGTTTCAATTGAGCTTTTCATCCGCGTAGATCTCTTGCGGCCTTTCGTTTGCGATATAATTGGATCCAACGGCCGGATATCATTGTCGCCTTCCTCCCCCGGCTCGTCATCTTCGGATTCCGTCGTAGGCTCAGTGTCAACCGCATTGGTGACTGAAGCTGCTTCCAACTGGTCGACGATGGGCTCTTGCTGCTGAGCTACATCGAGGAGATGTTTATAACCGACCATTGTAGCAGCAGCCTTTACGGACAAACGGGTGAACATCGTCACCAGATGATTATACCGCAACGTCTCTGATTCTTCAAAGTCAGTATACGGGTGCTCCGGAAAGGAAATGGTACCGTGCAACCTGTTTGCACCTTTCGTCCACCGTGGCAAGACGTATTTATCGGGGATTGTCCTGATATTCTTCTGGGTGAAAAACCGCAGAATGTGTCTACACAGGATGCCATGGAACTCAAACTTCTTGCAAACACACGTCACCGAGTCCGTCAATGTGTCGTGGCTCACCGTATAAATTCTGCGCAGCTTCTCAGGGACGAGGTCATTCACGAGCGAATAAACCTTGTACTCACGCGTAGACATTTCTGCCACCTTGTTTATACTGTATCGTCCCGATTTTCGCAGCTCTACTTGGTATAGCAAGAAGATCTCCTTCGTATAGACTTTGGCACCGTTCAGCTCCAGCGGGGTCTCTAGCAACCTTCTCCTTTGTTTGTACGTTGTTGCAAAGTCGGCAGCCCTTTCTTTTACGAACAACGAAGCTACCGCTTTTTGTGCGGATGCAACGAAAGTCTTCAAATTGGTAGCTGTACCCACATAACTATCGAACGTGGCATTCATAGATTCACTCCTGCCCGTCGTTTTCATGCCCGCTGAAAAATACCTCCTCGTGTAAACGCCAATCCATTGCTCTTTGCGCTCGTACAAGTGCCGGAGCCACTCGTTGTCTTGCAATGAGTAATCCCGAACAAGCTTTTCCCACCTCTCCTCGAATTCCTCAATCGTTAAGGACTTGGTAATGCACTTGTCAAAATCCTGTTTAAAGTCTGGATACTTTGCGTACACGTGATGCAGACGTTCAGGGTATTTGTTGCTTATGTGCCAAGTGCACAAGTTGTGCCGGGTGTCTGGGAAGACGGTCGCAATAGCCTTCTTCATTGCCAAATCTTGATCGGTGATGATCACTTTGGGTGCTTTGAAGTTCATTGCTTCCAGCCACGTCCTAAACAACCATACAAAAGAACCCTCGCTCTCGTCCCTTAACAAGGCGAACCCGAACAGGATGGAGTGATAGTGATGATTGACGCCGGTGAAAGGAGCGAACGGCATCGAGTACTTGTTGGTACGGTATGTGGTGTCGAAAGTCACGACATCCCCAAAATGCTTATAAGCTAGTCTCGAACGACCGTCGACCCAAAAAATTGTACTAACTCGATGCTCTTCGTCAAGTTTATAGTCGAAGGTAAACTGCGGGTCCTCCATCTGCATCCGTTTCAATAGGCTCATTGTCGATTGCGCATCATTGAGGTCATACGCGGCTCGTCTATGGGTTCGGACCGCGTTACGAACGTCTGTCGTGTTAAAGTTTAAATTTTGAATTCCCCCAGCCTGTTCAGCAAGAACATTAACAATCTCAGTAGGTCCAATTCGCGCATTGCTCATTGTGTGAATTAGGCTCCTCGCGACCTTACCCATCTTCTTGTGTTGATGCATCTGACTCACCTTAGAAGGAGTTACTAACGGGTGATTGTGTGCCAGTTCCAGGCTGGTAATAAGCCAATGATCATGATTGGCTTTGTAGCTTACGAACATCTTGACCTGGCAATTTGTGCGCTCAAAGCAGTCCCGTCTTCTACGCGAATATCCTATTTCGTCATCACTGTCATCATTCCCTACGCGTGTCTCATTTTGCTGTGGATTTCTGCCCCTATGACACTCGTATAAACGAGAGCATATCTTTTTTGTTACGTTGCTCGTTCTTGTAGTCTTTATTCTAATGCCAAAACCAACCCTCAATGAATACGCTCGAAAACATTCTTCAGCTTCTTCCAATGTTTGAAACGTTCGTCCTAGATACGGATCACTAGCATCTACGGGGACGTTGGAGCTCGACACGAAATCAGACATTGTGAAACAAGACCTGTGTAGAAATAGACTACGCTTAACAATCAAATGGCATTTCTAACTGAAAATATTACCTAAAAATTACAGTGGGCGAATAGACCAATTTAGGATGACAAACATACCGTATGCATAAACCCTGAAAGTGTCTCCAAATTAACAATTATTAATTTTGAACATAACAAATCAAAATTACTAAGATAAATAGACGAATTCATCATGCCAAAAAATCGAATTAAACTATAATTTTATTTAGAGTTTACAAATTACACCTTTTTTATGAACATCATGTCTAGAACATCACAAATTGAAGAATAGAGTGACAAATTTCTAGAACATAAAAAAAAATCTATACGTTTTTGTCCGACCAAAATAAAATTATATTTTACCATTCAATCCATAAAGAAAACTTCACCATTCGCAAACTTACCTTACTTGAGTGAAGCTAAGTTTTACTCGAAGCTTGAAGGGAGCAGAAAATTGTAGCGAGTCCGAAGGAGGAGAAGAAAATTGTAGCCGAAGGAGCTTGAGGAATTCCGACAACCCGTCGTGTGTAGAAATAAAGGTACAAACACGTGGAAATGTGTTAGTTGAGTAAGTCGTCCGCTACACTGTCTAGCGGACGACAGACACGTGGGCTTCGATTATGTGCTCCGCTAGACAGTGTAGCGGAGGGGGTGCAGGGGCAAAACGGTAAAAAGTGTCGTCCGCTACACAGTGTAGCGGACTGCTGACAGCGCCGCAAAAATACGCGATCTGGGCCGTCCATCCCTTCGGGATGGACGGTCAGATCGCGCTAGCAAGATCTCCCATTTTACTAGCGCTATCAACGGATCAGCTATATATATATATATATATATATATATATATATAGGGCGGATCCACACCCACCGGTGGAGAAATAACAATTTCTCCACCGAACCGCAGGTAAGAGCAGCGGTTGGGCCACGTGGACGAAAAAGGCAAAAAAGGCGTACGGCCACTGCATTAATGGCGAAAATGGCACGAGAAATGGTGAGAAAATGGCGAGATGGAGAAAAAGGACACCAACCGCATGCATAACCAGCGGTTGGCATTAATATGCCCTGCCACGTGCCGTCCCCCACCCCTGCCACGTGGCCCAACCCCATGGCCCCTGCCACGTGGCGTCCCCTCCCCTGCCACGTGGCCCAACAGCATGGACAACCGGCGGTTGGGGCGACGGCCCTGCCACGTGGCATCCCCTCCCCTGCCACGTGGCCCAACCGCATGAACAACCAGCGGTTGGGGCGATGGCCCTGCCACGTGGCGTCACCTCCCCCTGCCACGTGGCCCAACCGCATGAACAACCAGCGGTTGGGGCGATGGCCCTGCCACGTGGCGTCCCCTCCCCCTGCCACGTGGCCCAACCGCTCATACCACCCGCGGTTGGTCCCCTCCCCCCTGCCACGTGGCGTCCCCTCCCCTCATCCGCAGGGCCCAACCGCTCATACAACCCGCAGTTGGTCCCCTCCCTTGCCACGTGGCGTCCCCTCCCTCGATGCCACGTGTCGTCCTTCCCTCCCCCATGATGCCCCCCACGTGGTGTCCTTCTGCCGAATTTTTTTTTTTACCGCAGCCTTTGACCGCATAAACAACCACCCTTTCTCACTTTTTTCTGTCTTTTTTCTTCTCTCTTCCTCACTTTTCTCTCTTTATAATCCCCTCCCCCGAACCCTTCTTCTGCACTCTGTCGTCTTTTACCAACTTCCTTCGTACTTCATATCTCACCTACATAATCTCCATAACAATACAAACCAAAAAATTTTACGCTAGAAGATCGGTGGATAACCGCTAGAAGATCGGTAGATTTTTCTTTAAATACATCAAGTCACAACAAGTAAGTATTTTGAATTTCCTTATAATTCAATGTTAGGTTTATACAAATCAGCGTATTACATTTATAGATTCCAAAATAGCGATTTTTTAGGGCGCCAAATATAGACAGTTTTTCATGAATTTATAAAAAATAGCTAGAGCTAGATTTTGCCAAAATGCAAAAAAGAGACCCTAGTTATTCTTAAAGGATCTGTCTCAGGTTAAAATTTCAGATTTTTCCAAAGACTGGAAAGGGGTTAACTGATACGGGGAACCTTGTAACTCTGCAGTGTATTTTAAAATATCAAGCTAGCGCGATTTCGCCGAAAATTTTATGAGAACCCTAGGATGTTGGGAAGTTCCATTCCCCAAGAATTCGGGCCATTCCGAAGCCGTTACCTATTTTTTTGGCCGAACGGCCCTTTAAGCGCTTGATCCGGACACCGGTTCGGGATTTTTGGGCGAAACCTCCGTAAAATACTTTTTATGTCAAGAATGAATTCAGGGAGCCTCAAGTAGCATTTCGAAGCACTTTTGATATTTTTCGATGCCAGGGGGCATTTCGGTAATTCGCCGCCCCGAGAGGGGTATTTCGGTAATTTTACAGTGCTAAGTTTTTCGACGGACTTTTTGGTATATAATTGACGTAATACATTTAAAAACTTGACTTTAAAGCGGTTTTGAGGTGTTGGGGGTGTAGGGGCCATCGGGGGGTATATTGCTATATAACCACGTTGGCGCTAAATTCAGTGGGAACTAGCGTAATTAAGCGTTCGGAGTGGTGGGAGGTGAGGATTTGTTTTAATACATTGAAATAATGACTATTGCTAATGTGTTGGTAAGCTAGGTTAAAGATCCAGTTATAGTTTTGGAATGTAAATATTATGGATATTATGGACGCTAAGTTGGTTTATAATTATATTTTGTTCTTAAAGGTATGAATTTCAGCTCTGGACCTCATGATACATCAATCCTATACGATGACGATGACCACGTCGCGAGGCACGTATTTGACGGTGTCGATAGGGGTGTTTTGGAAACAATTCAAAGCACAAGGCACCTTGAAGAGTGGGTACTAAACAAGGAACAAATACAACTATTACACCGTCAAAATTTAACCCTGTTCACCGATTGCGGGAAATGGTCTCGACACGACGATTGCCTTATATCCGCTCTAGTTGAACGATGGAGGAGCGAGACGAACTCATTTCACTTCCGGTTTGGTGAAATGACTGTTACGTTAGAGGACGTCGGATTTATACTTGGAATCCCATGTCACGGCAGACCCGTTACTCTGAACGTGCCGTCTGCATCCATAGCGAATATGGCTATGCAGTATTTTCGGGAATTCCAAGGGCAGCGCTTACAACAAACGGCATCAAGCTTAAATGGCTGAGAGAGCAGTACGGCGTGCTACCGGATGAATACACTCCTCAAGATTTCGTGACGTATACGAAGGCATTCCTTCTGTATATTATTGGAGCTATATTACTTCCGACGCATTCGAAAAACACGGTGCATCCGAAGTATATGGTGTTCTTGGAGGATCTTGAGGAGGTATACTCCTATTTGTGGGGTTCAGCTGTCCTTGCGCACCTATATCGAGCACTGCATAAGGCTACGAGAAACGGTGCCAAGTCCATTGCCGCCTGCCTGACTCTATTACAGGTATGAGCATTTATTTTCTTGGTAGGATCCTTAGTCAATATATTCGGGATTAATTACTAATTCCATATAATGTTTGCATTCACAGGTTTGGTCTTACGAGAGGCTACCCATGGGTCGTCCACAACCGTTGGTAGATTCCGATGAGACGTGGCCTAGGGTGTGGGCCTGGGGGCCTACGACCAACCGGAGGAGGAGACGGGTAGACCCTCACCACCATCTAAAGTTCTATCGGGGGGAACTAGAGATACTAGATGCATCCCAGGTGACGTGGCAGCCATATGGCAAGGTGATGCATCTGTTGGATGAGTGGTGTTGGCAACTTCCGGTGTCGTACGTGCTGGCAGGTTTGGTTCGGGTGCCGCTCATTCACTTCGAAGAATGTGAGTTTCAGATGCCCGATCGAGCTATGAAGCAAGCTGGCTGTCCACAAGGGATACCAAAACCCGCTGTAGACATGCGGCCATACAGGGGTGGTCGAGGGCCGAACTTCGAGGTGGCTGATGCCTTGATTTTGTTGGGTGACGAGGTGCACCAGTGGAATACCTGGCAGGAAACGTATGATAGCCTTGTATCGCTGAAGCACGACGGCATTAGTACTGAGGAATACTTACAGTGGTTTCTCAGGGTGACGCGCACGAGGGTGAATCGCCCTTCCCAGGTGAAGAAGACATCGTATGCGCCACGTGAGGTCTATGACCAGTTCTGGGCATTGGCCATTGTAAGTCATGCTAGTGTTGTTTGATAATTTATTTGCGCACCTTATCGACCATTTGTCAAATATGATTAGCCATATTTTCTATGCATGTTTTTTAGGTTGACCAGGGCATTGAGGTGTTCAAGCAGCTGGAGTCGTTTGACTGGTTTGTCGCGCGACAATCTCAAGAGGTCCATTGAGAAGTACAAGACTGAAGTTCAAAACTTTAGTCTTGCGTACCGGGGTTACCAAGGGGAGCCGTCTAGTCGCCCTCGTCCTGACGCGTACGACTATCAGCCCCAGAGTCAGGTGTGGGAGCCGTCTGGTCGCCCTCCTCCTGACGCGTACGACTATCAGCCCCAGAGTCAGGTGTGGGAGCCGTCTAGTCGCTTGCCTCCTGACGCGCCTTCATTGCATAGCTATGAATTCTGGGAGCCGTATAGTCGCTTGCCTCCTGACGCATACGACTCTCAGTGCCAGAGTCAGGTTCCCCAAGTAGGAATCCAGGCCTCGCGCCCAAGCTTTCGGTCGGACAAAGGACAAGCGACGAAGCCATTGAGGCCGGACAAGATGGCTTGGATCGACCGGCACTACTTCGGGCATGAGCCTGTCAATTCAGCAGACTTTCCCCTTGCGACATTCCTAGGTCATGAGGATATCAGAACGTTGGCGCCGGAGACAGATCTTTCAAATTTTGTCATGAACGCTTACATAGAACTGCTCCGAATCAGAGAGCAACATTTTAACCGTTCTGAATATTTGAAGCTTAACATGTATCCCACTCATTTTGTGGAATTAACGGTGAGAGAATTCACAGAATGGAGGCGAGGGGGCGGCAGGAGTAAGTGGAAACCAGGTCGAAACGTGTTAGGCATGATGAACGTAGACTATCAATGTCCCGCTGCTGATGCGAACCTTATCATGATACCCTGTCATCATGCAAACCACTGGTTCCTATTAGTTCTCCATCCAGCGTTCAGAACGGTTCACATATACGATAGCCTAAGGGAGGACGAGCCTGGACAGCTGCTGGCACAGATGTACAACGAGTACATCACTTTAGTGGTTAATTTTTATTTTTTGACCTTGGCTCATAGTATATTGTTCTTGTTTCATAGGCTTGATTCTCGTTTTTATTGTTGGATGCAGACTACTGTCCTCTCGCTAGCATGCGGACGGCCACAGGGTGACCCTTGGACGGTCGTGATGATAAAGGACCGACCAAAGCAATATAACGGTCACGATTGCGGGATTTACGTCCTCAAGTACATGGACTACATTGCTCGCTCGGAAGTGCTCAAACACTCCTCGTGGACTAGGAAGGATGCCTTGACGTTTAGGTATAGGATAGCCTGGGAGTTGAAAAAGAATGAAGCTAGACGCCTTCATTACCATTATCCTGACGTGCGTGGCTAGCTGCTATGATGTTACAAAAAACTGTACCAAAAAGAAATGTACATAATTTTTCGCATGCTATGAATTTGGCGCTAAAATGTGCGCGAATATACCTTTCATATGACGGCATTCGAAAAAATTACGCGTCTCGCTTTTCGCCGAAATTCATAGAAATGGGCTAACTAGCGTGCATGAGGTGCAATGAGCGAAAAAAAAGTGACAAAAAAATTTTAACTTTTTTCGAAAGCTATCAAATGGGGCCTAAAGTGTGCCCGAATAGGCCCTTCCTGGGAAAACTCAAAAATTAATGTGTCTCGTTTTTTGCCGAAAGTCTTACAAATGGGCTAACTAGCGTGCCTGAAGTGCAATAAGCGAAAAAAATGTGACAAAAAAAATTACAACTTTTTTCGGAAGCTATCAATTGGGGCCTAAAGTGTGCCCGAATAGACCCTTCCTAGGAAAACTAAAAAATTAATGTGTCTCGTTTTTCGCCGAAAGTTTTACAAATGGGCTAACTAGCGTGCCTGAAGTGCAATGAGCGATTTTATAGAGAGAAAAGTAAGAGAGGAAGAGAAGAACCGTGAGTGAACAGCAGGGAGGGGGAGGGGGGAATGACACGTGGGGGTGGGGGGTAGGGTGGTAATGACACGTGGGGGAAGATGGGGTTCACGGGTGGGGGAAGGGGGGTTCACGGGTGGGGGAAAAGGACATAGGGTGGGGGCCAAAGGGTGGGGGGCAAGGGGGGTGGGGGGCAAGGGGGGTGACGGGTGGGGGGCAAGGAGGGTGGGGGTCACGGAAGGCAATAATGCCAACCGCATGTAGGAGTTGCGGTTGGGCATTAATGCCACCATTTTCTCACGAGTTTTTCATTTTCTCGTGATATTTTCGTGAATTTCTCATAGTATTTTCGTCCTTTTTCGTCCATTTTCGTCCCTTTTGCGCCACGTGGCCCAACCGCTGCTCTTACCTGCGGTTCTGTTGAGAAATTGTTATTTCTCCACCGGTAGATGTGGATCGGTCCCCATATATATATATATATATATATATATATATATATAGGAAGCTGATCCACTGCTAGCGCTAGCAACTTAACCCAAGTTGCTAGCGCGATCTGGCCGTCCACGGGAGGGAATGGACGGCCAGATCGCGCGCCACAACAGCAAATTTTTTCACCGTTACATTATGTAGCGGACGGTGAAAAAATCGTCCGCTACATTATGTAGCGGACGGCCCAACAGCGCTTGCTAGCGCTTGCTAGCGCTAGCATATATATATATATATACATACATATATATATATATATATACATACATATATATATACATATATATATATATATATATATATATATATATATATATATATATATATATATGGGTCGTGATCCATTGATAGCGCTAGCAAGTTGCTAGCGCTGTTTTGTCGTTCGCAACTAATGTAGCGGACGATAAATTATCGTCCGCTACATTATGTTGCGGACGGTGAAAAAAAAAGTGTTGTTGTGGCGCGCGATCTGGCCGTCTATTCTCGCCCGTGGATGGCCAGATCGCGCTAGCAACTTGGGTTAAGTTGCTAGCGCTATCAATGGATCACGACCCTATATATATATATATATATATATATATGGGAGCTGATCCGTTGATAGCGCTAGCAAAATAGGCAAAGTTGCTAGCGCGATCTGACAGTCCACGCACGATCTGTGGACGGTCCAGATCTTTTTTTTACGTTTGTTTTAAGTCCGTCCGGTACATAATGTAGCGGACACTTTTATGACAAAAATACCCTTCGGTCCGTCCGCTACATTATGTAGAGGACTAATTTTTGTACCCTTTTTCTCTTTCTGTCATTAATGTTCTGACTTCTCTCTCTCTCTCCTCAATTCCCTATTATATTTGTCCGCTACATAATGTAGCGGACAGTGCAGTGCTCATCCGCTACATTATGCAGCGGACAAATAAGGCTATATATTCTCTTTCTCTCTCCCTTCTCTCATTAATGTAGTCTGACTTTTTCTCTTTCTCTCTTTTCTCTCATCACTTTTTGTTTTCTCTCTCATCCCCCTCCTCTCTTCTTCCTCTGTTTTCTCTCTCTCCCCTTGCATGAGATATTTGTGGTCATAGCAAAAGGAATTGCTCTTCTCTGAATCTCAACGAAGGCATGGAACTTTGCTTGAAGGCTAAAACGCAGAAGACCTAACTTTGAGTACACTTGTAGGGGGAGTTTGGGGTGTTGAAGTGATATGGATGGCATCAAGATGGCACCCTTGAGGCCATAATAGAGATTGTTTGGCTGGTTACAGCTAGAAAAACTATACGAAGATTTGTTGGGGACCCTTTTAGGGAACAAGTGTGAATCAAAAAAGCAGTAATGCCATCCAAACAATTGAATGACAATGTAATCCACAACTATAACTGAAAACCCTTTGAGCCGTGCATTAAAATTGTACATCAGCCATCAATAGTCCGCTACATTATGTAGTGGACAAATTTACGTAAACATGGTCTTGAAGCTGGGATCTCTTTGGGTCACAAATGTCTGCTACATTATGTAGCGAACAAATAAGGAAGTACTCTTCTCAGTTTCTCTCCCTTCTCAGTTTCATTCTGCAGTATTTTACGTAAACATGATCTTCAAGCTGGGATCTCTTTGGGTCACAAGTGTCTATTCTTGAAGCTAGAACGCAAGCGCCATGGTGGTGGGGACTTTCCCTTGTTTGAGAGGAAAGAATACTTGTTCAGGTGAAATAGGCAAGCCAAGAAATCGCCTCATCATCAAATCCCCACAATTCGTAGAACCTGAGAAGAGCAATTTCCGTTGCTATGGCCGCAAATATCTTCTGTAGGGGGAGAGAGAGATGAAGAAGAGAGCTCATTTCTAGATCTACCATCTTTAAAGAATGGGTACGGGGGAGAGGGAGAAGATGGAAAGGATGACGAATGAGGAAGAGAGAGAAAAAAAGGGTTGTCTCTCTCTTTTTCTAGATCTGACACACGGTTGTCTTTTTCTGGAGAAGAGTTCTCTTTTCATAATTGTTTTGTCCTCTACATTATGTAGCGGACAGAAATAATCGGGAATTGAGGAGAGAGAAAGAAGTCAGAACATTAATGACAGAAAGAGAAAAATGGTCAAAAAGTCAGAACATTAATGACAAAAGGTCCAAAAATTAGTCCGCTACATAATGTAGCGGACAGACTCGGAGGGTATTTGTGTCATAAAAGTGTCCGCTACATTATGTAGCAGACGAACTTAAAAAAAAAGATCTGGACCATCCACAGATCGTGCGTGGACGGTCAGATCGCGCTAGGAACTTTGCCTATTTTACTAACGCTATCAACGGATCAGCTCCCTATATATATATATATATATATATATATATATATATATATATATAAGGCTAACTTTTAGCGGCAGCACGTGCAAAGGTAAAGGGAAGAGGAGAAATCAGATTAAATCAAATAGCAAAAATTCCAATGCATAGCCGTGTGTCGTGGTTATATGCATCTCTAAAATACTACCTCAAATTCGAACTATACGCCGAAAGGGAGGTACTTAATTAGAAACTGAAAAAAAGGAGGTCATTAGATTGGAAGTTTTTTTTATGACCAATTATATTTTCAAAAGACAAAAAAAAATTTAAAAATAAAAAATCACCTATTTAGTTGTATTTTATAAATGAAATTTTTTTAAAATAAAAATTTGTTAAGTACCTATTTAGTTCTATTTAATTTTTTTCCAAAAAAGAATGGATCACAAATTTGGAAGGCAAAAATCCTATCAATTCAATTTAAATGCATATAATATAATATAATACAATATAAATACTATATTTACCTGTGGCGTAATGAAAATCTAGAGTTGTCAAACGGGCTGGGCGGCCCGCGGGTTGGCCCAGCCCGTTAATGAACAGTAAAGGCCCGTACTTTTAGGGCTTAGGGCCTGGGCTTGGACCAGGCCAAAATTTCCAAGAAAAAAGCCCGTGTCAGGCCTGGCCCGAAAAAGCCCGGGTTTGGCCCGGCCAGAACCGTGGCCCAGAATTTGCCTGGGTTGGCCCGGCCCAGATCTGGCCCGTTTCTTTACTTTTCAAATTCAACTTTTCCCCCTTTCCCCCCAACGGGTTTATTCCCCTTTTTTCTCCTAAATTCCACTTTTACCCCCCCAACAGCAAAATAACGGCTAGTTTGGGGGGTATTTTGGTCCAACTCTTTTAAAGTTTTTACACTCTTACCCTCCCCAACAACTATAAACGGATAGTTTTTAGGGATATTTTGGTCTTTTGTGAAGTTTCAAAAATCTATAAATTCACACAATTTCTCTCTAATTTTTCACACCAATCTTCTTACTCTCTCTTATATAAACATTCTACATTTCTACAAGCTTTGCTACTCTTGCTACTTACTACTCTTATTTACTAATTAGTACTCTTGCTAATTATTACTCTTGTTTACTAATTACTACTCTTGCTAAATTTTAATTACTAACCACTCCTCTTATTAATTTGTTACTCTCTAATTCTTTTGTCTAGTAATTAGTAATTAGTGAATTTTTATATTTATCAATTACTATTACTAATTTTTTTTATTACTAACTCTCTCCAATTTTGAATTACTCTCAGTGATTCATTTGTTACTCTTTAATTCTTTTAATTGTTATTTCTTATTACTAATTACTGCTCTTATACTTGTGTATTTAGTTACTCTTACTAATTTTATTTTTCAATCTAGTAAAAAAGTTTAGCGTCAAATATGGCTGGATTACTGAAGAAACTGAAGCGTGGATCATCATCACGAAAAACATCATCATCATCACAAACACCACCACCAGCACGAGCGCCAGCACCACGGCCATCACAAACACCAATCCAAGCACCACCACAACCATTCGTTCCTGGACGAATGAGTACAGGCTGTATGATAGATACCCAAGCCAATTGGGAGTTCAATCAAAACATTCCAGATTTTGAATACACGCCTGATCAAGACCCCCCGCATTATAGTCAAGGACGCAGCTCGGTTGGCGAAGCTACTACTCCGTGGCATAATCTTAACCCTATGCCTGGTCATGATGAAGAAGGGCCGAGCAATGCCTCCGGTAATGAGCCAGAAGTCCAAAAGGGGAAAAAAAAAGAAAGCCGAGTGTTGGAATCATTTTGATGAAGTTATGGTGGACGGCATCCGAAAAGCTCGATGTAAGTACTGTGCTAAATTATTTTCGTCTGGTAGTGGTAATGGACATCTTAACAGGCATTACCCTCAGTGTGCACCTCGACAAGGCCACGTCGAACCTACCCAAACGCAGTTATCTTTTGACGGTAAGTTATTTGTTTATAATCAGCGAGAGCAAAGAGACGGTCTCGCTGAATTTGTTATTCACGATGAACAAGCCTTTTCTTTTGCCGATAATGCTAAGCACTCTAGATATATGAACACATACGTTCAACCTTTGTACAAAAAGGTTCATAGAAACACAACTAGATCCGATGCACTCCGACAGTATAATGCTGCTAAAGCACGCCTGATCGATTATTTCGATAAATTTGACGGTAAAGTTAGTCTTACTTCTGATATTTGGCAATCTCCGTTTACTTTTGTTAGTTATACTTGTGTGACGGCCCATTGGATTGATGCAGATTGGATTATGCACAAGAGAATCATCGCTTTCGAGCTCTTTCTTTTGTTAGTTCTTTCTTCAATAATGCTAGCAATATTAAAAGCATGTACCACGTTTAAATTAAAGGATAAGATTATGAGTATTAGTTTTGATAATGCTTCTAACAATACAACTGCTGTTGATGCTTTACAGGAGAGCCTCAAACCTGTACTTTCTGGTAAATTATTTCATGTTCGTTGTGTTTGTCATATAATTAATTTAATTGTTCAAGATGGTTTAGCTGCTGCAGGAGATATTCTTGTCAAAATGAGGGGTATGACAGCGTATGTTAATAGTTCGAGTCCGAGAACACAACAATTTAAAACGTTGTGTGTTGAATATAATATGCCTCGCAGGAGAGCAGTTACAGATGTGGTCCACAGGTGGAACTCTACATACCATATGCTTTTACACATTCTGGCATACAGAGAAGTCTATACGCATTTTCTACTAACCTTGTTCCCAGCCGGCTTGCCAACTCAAGAGGAATGGCAGATGGCCACATACCTAGCTGAATTTTTGGAGGTATTTTACACGTCTACCAATTTATTGTCTGGTACGTACTATCCCACCTCTCCTCTCGCTGTAATAGAAATTCTCAAGATGGCTACAATGTTAACAAAATGGAGATATATAGGACCCTTTGAGGAAATAGTAAAAGTGATGGATAAAAAGTTTAATAAATATTGGAGTGAACTGCCTGTTGTTTTTGCTGTTGCTACTTGTTTAGATCCTAGGTTAAAGTTGCATGGCGTGAACGTCTCGATACAAGAGATATCGATATTAATGTGCCACCCAGTAGAGGATACAACCGCACTCACAGCGAAAGTGAGCAAGACATTTGAGGAACTGTTCAACCTCTATCGTAATTCTGCTGACGTGCGCGGACGAGCTTCATCATCGACTGCTGAGAGGTATTATGCGCCATACCTTAAGGGCTTTGAACATCTAGTAGCAAGACAACTACCAGGTGAAGGTACTTCTAATTCGGCAGGTTCGTCTACTTTTTCCTCTTTTAATGAGATTGGTGTATATTCAAATACTGATCATTATTCTGATTTATCAATGCAAGAACAGGTTAATTTTAATTTGTTAAATTTTTGGAAACAAAATCAAAACATGTATAAAACTTTAGCTCAAATTGCACGGGATGTACTGCCAGTGCAAGCCTCCAGAGTTGCTTCAGAGTCGGCATTTTCAGCGAGCGGGAGGGTTTTGGATGACAGGAGGAGTCTTCTTAATCCCGAGTCGCTTCAGAGTCTGCATTTTCAGAGAGCGGGAGGGTTTTGGATGACAAGAGGAGTCTTCTTAACCCCGAGTCGCTCGAGCTAAATGTATGTTGGAAGGATTATCTTGATGCGAAATACCGCAAGCAAGATAAACCGATTGATGATAGGAAGAGCAGTGACTCGGATGTTGAAGTACTTCCGAATGATTAGGTAATTTCTTTTTATTTTCCTTCTCTTAAGTTTTAAGAATAAAATTTCTCACAAAATATAATTTTTTTTCACACACACACATATATATATATAATAAGTTTTTACAAGTAAGATAGATATTTTTTCGTATATATAAAAAAATAGGTAACTTCGCCTATTTGTTTACAAGCAGCCAGTCCCAAGCCCGGATGAAAGGAGGAGGGCTTATAAACACATTTATCTTCAATGTATATGATTTATAATGAAATAAAAGGATAAAGACTAGGTTTGTTAAATTGTGAATATTGGAGATGCCTAGAGTAGAATTTGCTTAAATAATAACAACAAATTACCGTAATTAAAGCCTTTACTTTGAATAACAAGAAAATGCAACAAAAAAAAGTAAATAAAATTGGGCCCGGCCCAAGCCCGGCCCTAAATGTTGGGCCTAGGGCCTGGGCTTGGACTGGGCCCAGATATCCTCACATTATGGCCTAGCCCGTTTGGCAGCCTTTCTGGCCCGGCCCAGGCCCATTTTGCTGGAGGCCCGATGGGCTTGGGCTGGGAATTCGGAAATGCACTTCTTTGGCATAGCACTCCAACGAGGCATGGTAGGAAGACAACTAGTCCATATCGAGAATAACGTAAAAAATCTCGAATGTCCATAGCTATAAGGTCAGCAGGTAAGACTCTACCCTCAATGCGTACCAAGCAAGGCTTGTACACGGTAGATACTAATACAGATTTCCCCACAGGGGTATCAATTATCAAATCAAACTCTAATAGTTGTGGGTCAGAACCCAACTTACATGCAAGAGAAAGGGTTATAAATGAATGTGTGGATCCAGGGTCAAACAATGCATGAAAAGAATGAGAACCAATCTAAACTGTACCTGCCACTACGTCATTAGAAGTTATGGCATCCTTGGCAGTCAAAGCATAAGCACGGCCTTGTACTCTCGGCCTCTGATCCCCCATGGACTGTTTAGCTCCACCCTGAGCCTGAACGTTGTAAGTCTTCTCCTTCTTCGGATACGGGCATTCCATAGAATAATGCCCCACTTTCCCACAGTTGAAATATGAATTTGTCAAACGATGGCAAGGCTTATCCCCATGATTTTTTGCCACAAGTAGCGCAAACTTTCGTACCCCCTTGAGTCAATTTCATACCCTCTTGTAAAGTTGCTTTTCTCTTGTTCTGACCACTGCTCTTGTTCTTGTCCAAAGTTTATGCATGCTTCTTTTATGCCTCAATACCTCTTGCTCTTTCAAAAATTCCCCGTAGTCCGTCTCTAGAATTTCGACCCGTTCAACCACCGTGGCATAAGTCGGAAGCTTTAGAGCCAACAATCTGTTCTTGATGCCGCGCTTCAATCCCTTCTCAAATCTTCTTGCCTTACGATTTTCGGTGTCAACCAAATGCGGGGCGTGCCTTGACAATGAGGTGAACTTCGCCTCATATTCTGCTACCATCATATCATTTTGTACTAACTTCAAGAATTCTTCCTCCTTCTGATCTCTTACATTTTGAGGAAAGTACTTATTGAAGAAAATGTTCCTAAACCGTTTTCCAAGACATGGGATGATCAGCATTGATCCTCTGTGTGCACTTGACCATCTTCCACCAATGGTCGGATTCATCTTCCAACATGAATACTGTATATGCCACCTTTTGTTCATCACTGCTATCCCAAAGGTCGAACACCTTCTCACTTTGGTTCACCCACGCTTCAACCTTCTCCGGATCGGGTTCTCCTTTAAAGGCGGGCACTAACTTTTTGAATTTCTCCACATCTCCAGTCTTAACACCATCATTTGGCCCATTGTTTTGATTTTGGTGTAGCGGTACCCCGTTACCTCTTGCAATTAGGTTCACCAAATTCTAAAATCCATGTACAATGGCTTCAGCAACTCCATCATTCGTTGGTGGGCCGTGAGGTTCGTTGGCATTACGATTAGAATGTCTAGGAGGCATGGTACTCCTAGCACATCAAATGAAACTGTATAAGCCTGTATAATGTACAAAAGATAAACGCGAAATCAAAATAAATCTCGCAACGTCTTAGACCTGGGCTCACCCGAGTCTACAGAATCACAAACCTAAGCTCTGATACCAACTCTTTCACGCCCCCAAACCGAGAGGCCGCGTCTTCAAAGTAAACCTCAAGATATACTATTACCATATAAATGATATTGGTAAAAACAGAGCACTAAAAGCCTCCAAACATAAAGTATTACCATATCTAACAAAAGTCTATTACAACCCATTCCCAAAAATATGCCCTTACAAAAGATTTCTAATCGCAGCGGACAAATAGATATACAAAACAATTCTATCAAATTACCCCAACCGGGTAAAGTTCCCAAAAGAAATAAACTACAAAGTTTATCAAACCAAAAAGCAAAATCTTATAGCTCCAAAGCTGCCATGAAAATCAAGAGTCACTTACTTCACCTGTGGCAAAGGCAAGGTAAGAAGACAAAGGGGTGAGCTCAAATAGCCCAGTAGGGTAAACAATGGTAAGATGTCAAGCAATAATGGTATAATCTAATAACAATATGGGATATGAAATGGACCAATCATGTCTCACTATCAAATATCAAAGTATCAAAGATTAGCAATTAACCCAAAACACATCTCAATACTATGTAGGGTATGCTACAAACATGTGATGACTATGATGGTCATAAGACCCAAATGTCGAACCAAACATACAAATATCAAACGCGTGCTTCGGAGCATACTAGGAGGCTTCGGCTCTCTAGTAAAACAAATATGTGTCCATAGGACCCTCTCAATTTGAGAGTTGTTCAACATACTCAATGTCAATCTTAAATTGACGGTCACAAACGTACAAATTCAAAGTTGAGCATCATTAAGGCACAAATGAGAAGGGGTAAACAATGATCTCAAAGAAGGCAAAAGTGGAGCAATCAATTACAAACGAGCATAGATGAATCAAATGTGACGAAAATATAAGCCTTCGAATTTTTGAAGATACCTTTCCACAGCAAAAATCGTATAAACCCTTACCTCAAGCAAGCTTTTGAACAAAAGAAAAACTTAAAGCACCACTCTAGTGCCAAAGAGATTTCCAAGCCTTCTATTCTCTCTCTGTCACAAAGGAGCAATAAATCGAGAACAAGATGGCTAAAAAGAAAATAAAGAAACTATTTATATGAAGGTAAAATTACACTGTTAATTCAAAGTAAACCATAAGTTTTAGTCGACTAAAATGTTTAAATTCGACTAAACTTTTAATTCAACTAAAAGTACTACTCAGTCGACTAAAAGAGTTTTAATTCGACTAAAAAGTTTTAATTCGACTAAAAGGTTTAAATTCAACTAAAAAGGTACTATTCAGTCGACTAAAAGAGTTTTAATTCGACTAAAAGGTTTAAATTCGAGTAAAAATGTACTATTCAGTCGACTAAAAGAGTTTATTTCGACTAAAAACTCTAAATTCGACTAAAAAGTACTATTCCGTCGACTAAAAGTACTGTTCATCGACTAAAAGTACTGTTCATAAAAAAAAATTTAAACTTAACTTAACACAAGAAAGAAAAATTTTGGAGTATTACAAGTGACGCCCTAATATCACCCCTATCATTTACCATCCCTAGACTACCCCACAACCACCACTACCTTCATTATCATCAGTAGACTATCTCATCGTTACTGTCACTGCCACTGATGCAACACCATCACCCCACTTCTGACGCCATACCACCACCACCAAAATTGTTTTTGCAGCCATTATCAATATCGTCACCAAAGATAGTGACACCCTAATATCACAACCACCACTATCACTATTACCATCACTAGATGCCCCACTATCACCAACATTGCTGCCCTCAGTGCCAATGCCACTATTACCATCATTAGTGGTGTTTGTGTTAGTGATACCTTGATAACAAATGCACCACTACTATCATTGCCAATCACTTTAGACCACCCCATCACTCTAACAATATTAATGCAACAGCGCCATCATGACTTCTACCACTTATGCCATCGCGCCATCGCTTACATTGTAACTACAACTCACATACCACTACCACCAATACATGTGAAAGGATTTACAATTGTTGTGTTTCATCGTATGCTACACACATGGTTGTCTAAAACTAATTACGTTTTCATTTTACCAAACACATAAAGGAATTCTGTGATATCAAATTCCTTTTTTCCGAACAAAGAAAAATAAATTGAATTCCAATTCTAATTTAGAATTGAAAATCCAATTCATGAAGTAATTGGTTCTCAATAAACTGTAAATTTGCACTTTAACCTTTAGGCATACTAGATTAAGGTCTACTAGCTAATATCACATGATATGCACGTGCACATTGTCATATGTATTAACTCGCAACGAAATTCAATTGCACAACCATTATAAATAAAACTTGTCAAAGTATAGAATCCTATTAGCTAAGTACATAGAATGCTTAGTTGTAGGATCAATATGTACAAAAATTTTATAAGAACTTATGGTGTGTTTGAAACCCATTTCAGTTTTTATTTTCAAAAAAACCTAAACCAAAACCACTTTGAGTTTTCTTTTGTTACAAAACTGATGGATTGTTTAATAGCAGTGTTCTATAATTGGTTTTTACTTTTTTTCCCTATTTTATCTCTCTATTTTTTTTTCTATTTTTTCCCTTTTCTCTTTTCTTTCATTTTTCACTACTTGGGAGCTTTTTCTGAGCTCATATGTTCAATAATTGGAAGAGGCCTCACCACGACCTACACGTCTCCCTTGCCACCATCCAACTATTGCTATGGCAATAACACACCAGATTGTGAATTAGGGCTTCATTGGGTCTAATTAGGGTTTGATTCTGTAAAAGGGTTTGAATGGCTTGGAATTTACCTACACAGGTCGAAGATACTAAGGCTAAGAGATGGATGAAATTGCGCGGTGATGTTTGTTGCAGGGACAATAGGGGTCGGTATGATATTGGATTTGGATTTAAAGGCGTGGTGGTGTCGCGCTGGTGACCGATGTTGGAGGGTTTGGTGTTCAAAAATGTTAGAAAATATTGGCTATGGTGGTTGGCAGTGTTCCTGGATGTTGGTCACTGGGTGATGGCGACTGTTTGGTGTTCGTGAGCCGTAGGTATCGGTGATGAAGATTGAAGGAAAGAAGAGACATAAAATGCTTATAACAAAAGTTGAATGGTAAATCTCAAGGAAAAAAACAAAAACTTAACGCTAGAAACTCCAAAATAGAGTTTTCAAAAATAGCTCCATCTTGAAAATTGGTTTATAAAACTGAAGGGAAAAAAAAACTAAAACTATATGTCAAACGACGACATATTTTTCAGTTTTCAAAACTGAACAAAAAACTGAAAAACAAAAAACTGTTTCAAATGCTACTTTAGTCCTTGATCATTTTTTTCGCTAACTTTCAAATTACATGTCCATATGCAACATCTTGTATTCTACATTCCTGCTAAACATTGTGAATTTAGTTAGCAAATGCTTAGACAATGCTAGCTAAACTCTCATGCTACGGACGAGAAGATTCAAATACAAATGTCAGTCCACTTCTCACTTGATGTAATATATTACTAGCGAGGTAAATGATAAATTTTGATCTTTTATCTTTGCTGTCCTATGATTGTTTCTCCTTCGGTAATGAGGAAACCCATCTTCACCAACTGTAGTTTCAGAACGTAACTTATTAGGATAGAATTTAGAACATCTTCCGTCAACCATGCAAGGACATTTCATATCTCTAGACCCGCACGGCCCATGTATCATAAACTTCACAACAGACTCGTAGGCTAAAGGATCAAAATCTTTATCAGGCAATTCAACAGAAATAATCCTATTTATATCAGAAGCAGTTCTTCGCTTATCATCTGGGTGTAGGAAGAGTAAGATGTGAACATGGGGTAAACCTCTTTTCTGAAATTCAATCGTGTATATAGCTGTAACAATAAAAGAATCCTTTTAGATGAGAGTTTTGGCGAATTTATCCAAAAAAGACATGTATAAACTAAATTACCTGTTGTAATTCTGCCAAAAATATTTCGCTTCCTAATATCTGTCATTAGTTCATCGAGCTTGATTTTGAATACGCGAGCGACAATATCAGGTCTATCTTCAGCTTTCTGACCTGGAATTAAGGTCAAAATTTTTTCTATCTCAGGAATTTTTTAATATATATATATAGTTGTTGCTTAGTAAAAAGTATCTGACCTGGAATTAAGGTCAAAAAGCTTTCAATCTCAGGCCATTTTGAATTGCAAGTGATGGTAAGGAAAAGATCTGGATGGCCAGCCCATCTACAGATAGCCATTGCATCTGATAATTCTGAGCCATGTATCTTGGCCCACCTGTAAAACTGGATGGTAAAACAAACCTCTGTCCAGTGGATGCTGGAGTTGTGTCACCGCCAACAACATCTTTAAGACCCTTGTATAACTCTACTCTGAGACGTTTTTGGTTCCTTCTTACCCAACTCAAATTACTCTCCTCAATACACGTGAAGGCATCAACAACATATTGCTGAAACAACCGTCCCCCTCGTAGCAGTGTTTTAGCTTCACCCCTTCTACTCTGAAGTCTATAAGCATAATACTCACGCATGCTAACAAATTGACGTTGTTTTGTCGATCTACCATTAGGAACTGTATTTTGCTATATATCTATTCGGAAGCCATCTTCTGCATATGGAAAAAGTATTGGATATTGCATAGCCATAAAACTTGGATGCAATTCAGTAATTCTTCTAAGTCCCACACCTCTCTCTTCGACAATCACATCACGGTTCCCGCAAGACTGTCGTCCATCTCCGACAATAAGAGCAGTAACCTCAGAAGCTGTCGGAAGATTATATTGTCATCCATCACGTTGTCTCGTTCCAACCTAATGCGTACAGGCATATAATCAACACCCTTAAATCTATATATCTTGCCATCCTAAAAACCCTTGCAAGTGGATTATGTTCATCCAACATCCGTAATAATCCATGCATGACTTCTAAATCTATACTCTTATCTGCGTTATGTTGATTCAAAGCTTGCACGCGATTCGGAATCTCATTCTCAGTGTCATGTATATATAACTGCGCAAACCTTGGAGTCTGTCCATCAACCGGAAGCAATGAACCAATATTTTATGATTTTGTCCATTTATACGAAAAACATAGGGACCCCCACCATTATTTATTTTATTATCTACGGCTCCTCCCATCGATGTAAAGGCAAACATAGCATTGTATGACCTGATGTTATCTCTAAACTTTCTTGAACGTTGGCCCCTTGATAATTCATCAGTTCTTTCAAGAACTCTTTCCTTGAGAAGGGGTAATTTTACTTGCCCTTCTCGTACCCTTCTCGGCAGCAAATTGAGAATTTATGGTCTAACGGCATTTTTGATTTCAATGTCCTTTCTTCATACCACAAAATTGCTCCATAATGGCGACAAAATTCTTTGGGTGATCCAAAATTCCACTGTTCAGTAAACCTCCCTAAATGATTCATAATAGGAAATGAAATTTAAGTTATTCTTATAATAACAAACATGAGGAGAAAGATTTATTTTGCCGAATACGTACGGTTTGGAGTATCTTGAATGATGTTATTCATTCCTTCAGCATAATCATCTGTTCAAAATATCATAACTCATGTTACAAGGGCATTCAAGAATTCTACAGGCTCAAAAAGGTACCAACATGACCTCTTATAGAGACTTACCTAATGACGTCTCCGAGCCCCCATCAGTATCAACTTCCATTAGCTCAGTACGATAAGTTCCATGATATCTTGTTTGTTGTCCTTCTCTACTGGAATCGTCTCTTACATTTCCTAACACTTGCATTTTGCTTTGAGGATAAGGTGAGTCATGGCTTATGGAAGTACAACGTATTTGTGACTGAGTAACTGATGGGCTAGCTTGAGAATGATGAAATTGATGAGTGTAAACATTAAATGGCAATCGAATAGGTTGGTGGGGAATACATTGCTAGTCATTTTTACGGATCCATCACGGTTAACTACTGATACCATGGAAAGTGGGTTCGCAGTCGACGTGGAGGTGCCACAAGGAATGCAGTCCGACTCATATGCCAAGTATGTTGATGTGAGACACAGCAAGGGCGGAGCAAGGGCAGAGACCAAGGGCTTCCCAGACAGAGCTTGAGGATGGCAGTGCTGCGAAGGGCGACGGCGTAGGGTGAATACACGACGACAGTCACAGTCCGAGCTTAGGTCCAAAGTCAGGGTCCTGTATGTTTCTCTTTCTAGTATTCTAGAGTGAGAAAGTAAGAGTGTTCTGAAAATGTCCAAACCGTCCAAATGAATTCTCAAGACCTCTATTTATAGAGGTTGAGATGATGATGTCATCACGCGACACGTGGCGCTCCCCGGGAGTGACACGTCACCGAGGGGTCCACAGCTGTCGGTGCTCCACGGACTGTCGAATCGCATATTCACCTATCCTGCCCCGCATAGCGTCGCTCTGTCTATCTGGAAAGACTGGCTCCCACAGCGTCGGTGTGGCCACAGAAACCCCTTGATCTAGCCTCCAATCCAAGCCCTTGTAGAGTCCCACTAAGTGCGTCAAGAGACGCACGAAGAACCTGATAGTGGTAAGGGCTGCCCCTGTAGCCAACTGTCAGGCGGACTAGGCGCCATGCCCTCTAAGGACCTGCTCCCGTCCCGGAGTGACCTGGGGGTCATTGCCCTGGTGGTGTCGACAATTAATGGTAACATGAGTGCACATGCTTGCAACTCAGTGCTCAAGGTCCGTGACGAGGGGTCCTCGTGCCGGAACCACCCCCGTGACTGTGACGGCGATGGCTTTAAGGTTGTGAGCCCATCCCGTAATTGATTGTTCCGGCGATGGCTTTAAGGCAGTGAGCCCATCCCGTAGTTGATTGTGTCGGCGATGGCTTCAAGGTTGTGAGCCCATTCCGTAGTTGATTGTACCGGCGATGGCTTCAAGGTTGTGAGCCCATCCCGTAGTTGATTGTGCCGGCGATGGCTCAAGGTTGTGAGCCCATCCCGTAGTTGATTGTGCCGGCGATGGCTTCAAGGTTGTGAGCCCATTCGGTAGTTGATTGTGCCGGCGATGGCTTCAAGGTTGTGAGCCTATCCCGTAGTTGATTGTGCCGGTGATGGCTTCAAGGTTGTTAGCCCATCCTGTTACGAGGGGTCCTCATACCGGAGCACTACGAACGGAGCCCCCCTGTGATGCTACACACTTCGGAGAGTGGGTCGAAACATGTTCCACGTCCATGGCGGGGGCGCATGGTGTGGTGAATAAGTGTGATGCCCAAAGGCCCGTATCATGATTGTTACGCATGGGCGCGACGACGAACGTCGCGGGGACAATACTTGGTGCCGGAGCACATGTCATGAGAGTGATTCGGCGACGAACGTCACGAAGCAATACTTGGTGCCGAGGCACGTATCATGAAGATGGCGCACGGGCGTGGGGACGAACGTCGCGGAGCAATACTTGGTGCCGGGGGCACGTATCATGAGAATGGCGCATGGGTGCAGAGACGAACGTCGTGGAAACAATACTTGGTGCCGGGGCACGTGTTATGAAAGTGGTGCGGCGACGAACGTCACGAATCAATACTTTGTGCCGGGGCACACGTGATAAGAATGGCGCATGGGTGCGGCGATGAAGGTCTCGGAGCATATACTTGGTGCCAGGGCACGTGTTATGAAGATGGCGCATGGGCGCTGCGACGAAGGTCGTGGAGCATATACTTGGTGCCGGGGCACATGTTATGAAGATGGCGCATGGGCGCTGCGACGAACGTCGCGGAGCATATACTTGGTGTCCGGGCACATGTGATAAGAATGGCACATGGGTGCGGCGACAAAGGTCACGGAGCATATACTTGGTACCGGGGCACATGTTATGAAGATGGCGCGACGACGAACGTCGCGAAGATATACTTGGTGCCGGGGCACATGTTATAAAGGTGGCGTGGCGACGAACGTCGCAAAGATATACTTTGTGCCGGGGCACATGTTATAAAGGTGGCGCGGCGACGAACATTGTGAAGATATACTTGGTGTCGGGGGCACGCATGATGAGAATGGCGCACGGGCGCGGCGACGAACGTCGCGAAGCTATACTTGGTGCCGGGGGCACATGTGATAGGAATGGCACATGGGTGCGGCGACGAAGGTCGCGGAGGTAGCGCACGGGCACACGTCGATGTCCTGAAGATGGGATTTGAGCTAATTGTACCTATCATAATAAGATGATTAATGCAACATGTAGTAATGACAAAGTTAGAAGTGATGGTACGCGGTCGTCGGACGACGGACGTCGCGAGGTTGATGGACGACGGACATCGCGAGGTTGATGGACGACGGACGTCGCGAGGTTGATGCACGACGGACGTCGCAAGGTTGATGCACGACGGACGTCGCAAGGATGATGGACGACAAACGTCGTGAGATTCATGCACGATGGACGTCGCGAGGTTAATGGACGACGGACGTCCCGAGGATGATGGACGACGGACGTCGCGAGGTTGACGGATGACGGACGTCGCGAGGATGATGGACGACGGACGTCCCGAGGATGATGCACGATGGACGTCGCGAGGTTGATGAGCGACGGACGTCGTGAAGTTGATGGAGGACGGACATCGCGAGGTTGATGTATGAACATTTGTAAACATCGCGGAGGTGCAAAGACTTGAGAAAACAAGTGCGCGCAGGAGGGGAGGCCATAGGCCAAAGATTGGGGGAAGGTCAAGGCCACCACCCCTGGGGAGGCCGAGGCCGACCCCTTGGTGAGGCCGAGGCCGACCCTAAGGGTTGGCCAAGGCCAATGGCCAACTCCCATGAAGGGAGGCCATGGCCACTCCCCCTTTGGGTAAAATTCGGGCTTGCCGACGGAAGGTGTTTTGATGGCCAATGACAAATCCGAAAGTTACATTGCGACGAGCGTGTCGACGTGAATCATACCCATGTGACGAACAAGGCGCTAAAGTCACATACAAAGCGTACGCAGCGAACAAAGTGAAAAAAGGACCTTGTGCGAAAAGTGAAGAACCGAGGGGGGGGGGGAAGGCCAAAGCCAACCTCCCATGGGAGGCCGAGGCCGACCCCATGGGGTTGGCCAAGGCCTTTGCCCCTTGACCCTGTTGCCCCGGTTGCGCCGTCGGTCGATGTTTTTGTGAAGAAGTTCTCGGGTGGTTTTGGTGTGACGAACATGCTACCGTGAGTGACGTTGATGTAAAATAATTGGTGAGTAAGTCGAACGTGAGGCGTGTGAAGCAAAGAATGCACATGACTTGGGCTCCCGTACTTTGACCGGTTCAAAGCGTTGAAGAATTGACTGTTGAATCCGTTGACGTGTTCGCGTGAAATGGGACCCTTGGATACGACCAGAATAGGTTGGGAACATAAGCCCCCTGCGTGGGGTGTGCGCGGAGGGGCAACCCGAGCGGGCACCGCATGCATAAACACTTAGCAAGATTTTGATATTGTTTGGCCGGCGAGCTGTTGAGGTCTTCAAAGCATGATGATGATGAACAGTAGGTGGCTCATGCCACCTCGTGCACCACCTACAAAAGCATGGAATGCTTGGGGGTTGAGACAAAGGCACGATGATTGGATGCAAGGGCGCGAGCATGTAAACGGCGTCCGGGTGACGGACGAGACCCTGGCGGAGATAGTGTCCTGGAGGAATCGCCTATCCCGTGGGTGAGTCCTTGTGCCAGAGCACTCAGAGCACGTCAATGTAGGATCTCAGAGGATCCGTCTACCTGACGGGCCAAGTAGCATCCCGAAGGAGCGATCTACCTGGCCGGCCGAGGTAGCATCCCGGAAGAGCCGTCTACCTGGCGGAAGGGGAGTTGAAGAGCTCCCTGACGGCGATAGTGTCCCGGAGGAGTCGCCTATTCCGTAGGCCGAGGTAGCCTCCCGGAGGAGCCGTCTACCTGGTCGGCCGAGGTAGCATCCTGGAGGAGCCGTCTACCTGGCAGAAGGGGAGTTAAAGAGCTCCCTGACGGAGGTAGTGTCCCGGAGGAGTCGTCTATTCCGTAGGCCGAGGTAGCATCCCGAAGGAGCCGTCTACCTGGCTGGCCGAGGTAGTATCCCGGAGGAGCCGTCTACCTGGCGGAAGGAGAGTTAAAGAGCTCCCTGACGGAGATAGTGTCCCGGAGGAGTCAGCTATCCCTGTAGTGAGTCCTTGTGCCGGAGCACTCGGAGCGAGTCAGGGTAGCATCCCGGAGGAGCCGTCTTCCCGACTGGCCGAGGTAGCATCCCGGAGGAGCCGTCTACCAGGCGGAAGGGGAGTTGAAGAGCTCCCTGGCGGAGATAGTGTCCCGGAGGAGTCGCCTATCCCGCGGGTGAGTCCTTGTGCCGGAGCACTCGGAGCGCGTCAAGGTAACATCCTGGAGGAGTCGTCTACCCGACTGGCCGAGGTAGCATCCCGGAGGAGCCGTCTACCTGGCGGAAAGGGAGCTAAAGAGCTCCCTGGCAGATATAGTGTCCCGGGGGAGTCGCCTATCCCCGCATGATGTTGCACACTCCGAGAGTGGGTTGAAGCATGTTCCACGACCAAGGCAAGGTGCGCATGGTGTGGTGAAAGGATGGACCGATGCAAGGAGCATGGTAGTGTGATAGGGAGCCAGGGGGCGCGACTGTCTCAGTGGTGCGGCGCATGGGCGCGGCGGAATAAGTAAGGTGTTAGGGGCACAATGTGACGTCCGGGCGGCGGGCGTCGCTGAGATGATGTCCGGGGCGACAGGCGTCCCTGAGATGAGGTCCGGGCGACGGGGGTCGCGGAGATGATGTCGGGGCGACGGGGGTCGCGGAGATGATGTCTGGGTGACGGGGGTCGCAGAGATGATGTCTGGGCGACTGGCGTCGCGGAGATGATGTCGGGGCGACGGGGGTCGCGGAGATGATGTCCGGGCGATGGGCGACGGGTGTCGCGGAGATGATGCTCAGGCGACAGGCGATGCACGACCGTCAACGTTGCAAAAATTTTTTTTCTTATGAAGTGTTTGGCCTTGGTTGTCGGTGTTCGGTCATTGGATGAATGTGGGCAAGCCGGAGTATGTATGGGTTGCGTCGGCTTCGGTGTGGTGGTGGAGGCCGAACTGGGGAGAAGGTGAAGGCCAAGTGAAAATGGCCTGGGGAAGGCCAAAATGCATGGAGGATTGCCATGGCTTTAGGAATTTTGGGAAGAAGGAAAAAACGTGGAAGAAGAAAGAAGAGGAGAGAGGATGGCGTGACGGGGGTGGTAGGCTGCCATGGCCGGCCGTGGGGGCGGGGGAGAAGAGGAAGATAAGGAGGGGAAGGGGAGGGCCAAGGCCGGCCGACCAAGTGGCCGAGGCCGACCAAGGTGGGGCAGGGTGACATGCGAGGGGGAAAGGGAATGGGGAATGGGGGAGGGGGTTGGATGCCGAGGCCGACGGGGGTAGTGGGCCGAGGCTGATGGGTCGGGCCTGAGGCCGAGGGGATGGGGAGGCCGAGGCCGACGGGGTGGGGGAAGAAGGAAGGGGAAAGGGGGCAGCAGCGGCGGCGACGGCGTGCTTGGCGGGGAGATAGGAGGGAAGGAGGAGGAAGGGGGAGAGGCTGAGGCCGCCGGAGGGATGGGGGGATGGTCGCCGTCGGGGGGAAGGCTGCCGACCGGGGAGTGGCGCCGCAAGGGGGCGGCGGCTGCGCATGAAGAAGGAGAAAGAAAAGGAAAAAGAAAATTAGGGTAGGGTTTGGGTTGCTCTGCGGGTCAGGGCGCGAGGCTGAGAGAGCAAATGGGCAGGCGGTCGGGTACGCGGGTCGGGCAATAGGGCGGGGCGGGCTCTGCCAGATCTGAAATGAAATTTGAAATTCAAAATTGAATAAATAATTAATTATTTAATGATTTTTTTTTTTGACAAACCTAAAGACGTAGCCCCCAAGAGAAGCTTCACATTTACAAGATGAGAATGAGAGGAGTGGGATGGTGGGAGTGAGGAGAGAAAAATGTGAGGGGGAGAGATGAGGTTATGAATGTTGGGAGTATGTGGGGGAGATGAAAGTTTTAAAAAAATTTCTAAGTGTAGAACGAGGGTGAGAGGGTGGTGACCCGAACGCGAGCAGGCATGGTGAGATGGATGAGTACGAAGGGGGTGAGAAATTGTCTAAGTGTTGAGAAGATCTTTCGAGTGTTGGACGAAGCCCAAGGAGAAGGGGCGTGAAAAAAAATTTTGTAACAAAATTTTTCTAAGTGTTGAGTTCGGACAAGAGTGCCGAGGGAGACCGCGGGAGGGTGATCATCGATGGCCGGTTGGTTGCGAAAAAAATGAAAATTTTTTTAAGTGTCAAGAAATTTTTTTTTTTGATAAAAGGGTGGTCATGCGACCGCAAGCATGAGAGGTTGAGATGAGTGGGATGGGAGACTCAGGGTGATGGGCTGACATCGATGACCGACTGAGTGACGGAGGTAGGGGAGGGTTGGTGAGGCGTGTTGCATGCATACCTGGCAAACGCGGTCGCGAGACCTTGGGGGGCATTAAATGACAGAGTTGAGACTTAGTAACGTGGCTCGAGCCACCTCGCGCACCACGCACCAAGTTGGTATGGGATGTGACGCTGAAGGGGTTGGGAATGGGTGAAGCCCCCAAGGGAGTGGATGATGGCATCAAGAGTGGTGTCAGTAGGCCTGTGCAAGAGCCCTATGGCTTGAAAATTTTCTAAGTCTGGAAAATGACGGCCTCTTGGATGGCTGGGTTGAGGCCATGACTGGTAGTCCTGGTAGCCCTGTGTTGTAGAGGCATGGTTGCTTGGATGTGTCGGGCACAAGACAAACTGCACTGCGATGCTCACCTCCCCAGCGGAGTTGCCAAAATGATGCCATGGAAAGTGGGTCCGCAGTCGACGTGGAGGTGCCACAAGGAATGCAGTCCGACTCATATGCCAAGTATGTTGATGTGAGACACAGCAAGGGCGGAGCAAGGGCAGAGACCAAGGGCTTCCCAGACAGAGCTTGAGGATGGCAGTGCTGCGAAGGGCGATGGCATAGGGTGAATACACGACGACAATCACAGTCCGAGCTTAGGTCCAAAGTCAGGGTCCTGTATGTTTCTCTTTCTAGGATTCTAGAGTGAGAAAGTGAGAGTGTTCTGAAAATGTCCAAACCGTCCAAATGAATTCTCAAGACCTCTATTTATAGAGGTTAAGATGATGATGTCATCACGTGACACGTGGCACTCCACGGGAGTGACACGTCACCGAGGGGTCCACAGCTATCGGTGCTCCACGGACTGTCGAATCACATATTCACCTGGCCTGCCCCGCACAGCGTCGGTGTGGCCAGAGAAACCCCTTGATCTAGCCTCCAATCCAAGCCCTTGTAGAGTCCCACTAAGTGCGTCAAGAGACGCACGGAGAACCTGATAGTGGTAAGGGTTGCCCCTCTAGCCAACTGTCAGGCGGACTAGGCGCCATGCCCTCCAAGGTCCTGCTCCCATCCCAGAGTGACCTGGGGGTCATTGCCCTGGTGGTGTCGACGATTAATGGTAACATGAGTGGACATGCTCGCAACTCAGTGCTCAAGGTCCGTGACGAGGGGTCCTCGTGCCGGAACCACCCCCGTGACTGTGACGGCGATGGCTTTAAGGTTGTGAGCCCATCCCGTAATTGATTGTTCCGGCGATGGCTTTAAGGCTGTGAGCCCATCCCGTAGTTGATTGTGCCGGCGATGGCTTCAAGGTTGTGAGCCCATCCCGTAGTTGATTGTGCCGGCGATGGCTCAAGGTTGTGAGCCCATCCCGTAGTTGATTGTGCCGGCGATGGCTTCAAGGTTGTGAGCCCATCCCGTAGTTGATTGTGCCGGCGATGGCTCAAGGTTGTGAGCCCATCCCGTAGTTGATTGTGCCGGCGATGGCTTCAAGGTTGTGAGCCCATCCCGTAGTTGATTGTGCCGGCGATGGCTCAAGGTTTTGAGCCCATCCCGTAGTTGATTGTGCTGGCGATGGCTTCAAGGTTGTGAGCCCATCCCATTACGAGGGGTCCTCGTGCCGGAGCACTACGAACGGAGCCCCCCGTGATGCTGCACACTCCGGAGAGTGGGTCACAGCATGTTCCACGTCCATGGCGGGGGCGCATGGTGTGGTGAATAAGTGTGATGCCCGAAGGCCTGTATCATGATTGTTGCGCATGGGCGCGGCGACGAACGTCGCGGGGACAATACTTGGTGCCGGAGCACATGTCATGAGAGTGGTTCGGCGACAAACGTCGCGAAGCAATAATTGGTGCCGAGGCACGTATCATGAAGATGGCGCACGCGCACGGCGACGAACGTCGCGGAGCAATACTTGGTGCCGGGGGCACGTATCATGAGAATGGCGCATGGGCGTAGAGACGAACGTCGTGGAAACAATACTTGGTGCTAGGGCACGTGTTATGAAAGCGGTGCGGCGACGAACGTCGTGAAGCAATACTTTGTGCCGGGGCACTTGTGATAAGAATGGCGCATCGGTGCGGCGACGAAGGTCCCGGAGCATATACTTGGTGCCGGGGCACATGTTATAAAGATGGCGCATGGGCGCTGCGACGAAGGTTGCGGAGCATATACTTGGTGCCGGGGCACATGTTATGAAGATGGCGCATGGGCGCTGCGACGAACGTCACGGAGCATATACTTGGTGTCGGGGCACATGTGATAAGAATGGTACATGGGTGCGGCGACGAAGGTCGCGGAGCATATACTTGGTGCCGGGGCACATGTGATAAGAATGGCACATGGGTGCGGCGACGAAGGTCATGGAGCATATACTTGGTGCCGGGGCACATGTTATGAAGATGGCGCGGCGACGAACGTCGCGAAGATATACTTGGTGCCGGGGCACATGTTATAAAGGTGGCGTGGCGACGAACGTCGCGAAGATATACTTTGTGCAGGGGCACATATTATAAAGGTGGCGCAGCGACGAACGTCGCGAAGATATACTTGGTGTCGGAGGCACGCTTGATGAGAATGGTGCACGGGCGCGGCGACGAACGTCGCGAAGCTATACTTGGTGCCGGGGGCACATGTGATAGGAATGGCACATGGGTACGGCGACGAAGGTCGCGGAGGTAGCGCACGGGCACGCGTCGGTGTCCTGAAGATGGGATTTCAGCTAAGTGTACATGTCATAACAAGATGATGAATGCAACATGTAGTAATGACAAAGTTGGAAGTGATGGTACGCGGTCGTCGGACGACGGACATTGCGAGGTTGATGCACGACGGACGTCGCGAGGATGATGGATGACAGACGTCGCGAGGTTCATGCACGATGGACGTCGTGAGGTTGATGGACGACGGACGTCTTGAGGATGATGGACGACGGACGTCACGACGTTGATGGACGACGGACTTCGCGAGGTTGATGGACGAGGGACGTCACGAGGATGATGGATGACGGACGTCCCGAGGATGATGCACGATGGACGTCGCGAGGTTGATGCGTGACGGACGTCGCGAGGTTGATGGAGGACGGACGTCGCGAGGTTGATGTATGAACGTCCGTAAACATCGCGGAGGTGTAAACACTTGAGAAAACAAGTGCGTGTGGGAGGGGAGGCCATAGGCCAAAGATTGGGGGAAGGTCAAGGCCACCACCCCTGGGGAGGCCGAGGCCGACCCCTTGGTGAGGCCGAGGCCGACCCTAAGGGTTGGCCAAGGCCAATGGCCAACTCCCATGAAGGGAGGCCAAGGCCACTCCCCCTTTGGGTGAAATTCGGGCTTGCCGACGGAAGGTGTTTTGATGGCCAATGACAAATCCGAAAGTTACATTGCGACGAGCGTGTCGACGTGAATCATACCCATGTGACGAACAAGGCGCTAAAGTCACATACAAAGCGTACGCAGCGAACAAAGTGCAAAAAAGGACCTTGTGCGAAAAGTGAAGAACCGGGGGGGAAGGCCAAAGCCAACCTCCCATGGGAGGCCGAGGCCGACCCCATGGCCTTGGGTGAGGCCGAGGCCGACCCCATGGGGTTGGCCAAGGCCTTTGCCCCTTGAACCCGTTGCCCCGGTTGCGCCGTCGGTCGATGTTTTTGGTGAAGAAGTTCTCGGGTAGTTTTGGTGTGGCGAACGTGCTACCGTGAGTGACGTTGATGTAAAATAATTGGTGACTAAGTCGAACGTGAGGCGTGTGAAGCAAAGAATGCACGTGACTTGGGCTCCCGCACTTTGACCGGTTCGAAGCGTTGAAGAATTGACTGTTGAATCCGTTGACGTGTTCGCGTGAAATGGGACCCTTATTGGGCCCTTGGATACGACCAGAATAGGTTGGGAACAACTACTGATTGAGAAACTACATTGCAATACCTCCGGGGCTGTGCAAGTAGAGGACTACTTTGATTGATCAACGGAGAATTAGAAATAGCAGAATCTGAAGTGCTATTGGCGTGTGTCCCTAATGATGTGCTTGGTTGATTTCTACTATTAGGACACGCTAGATTCCTTCTATGCTGACGCTGAGCCACAATATCTCTTCTGATTTGTCTAGAAGTTCTAGCACGTTCCACGCCATCCGTCATACTACAAAGGGTGATTCCGATTGTTAATAAATATATGGTTTTACTTTAAAATAAATTTATTGATTAACTAATCTATTTCATGCATCTATATATAATTTATTCTAACTTGGTAAATTGTAGAGATTACAACATTGTGACAATAATACTAAAGATGTTATATATGATTATTTTTACTATATAAATCAAATTTTGTACATCGATAGATGGCATTTAAATTATTGTGATAGACATTACAATAATTTAGACCTGAGTGATTAAAATTTAGTAAGGAAATTGAGATTATCTTATCCAACTCAGGGTAAAAACTAAATTAATATAGTCTAAGCTACTAAATAAAGATATTAACCATATGATAATTTTGTAACAGTTGTAATAGACTAATGATTATGGTACAAATGAAAAAAGAAGCAACTAATGCAACCACAAACATATATGATTCGAACCTCATTGTAGTTGCCAAGAATCTCAAGCACATTGCCTTTTTTCTGTACCCCCAGCTAAAGAAAAAAAGACAGTTAATATGCATTCAAAATCTATCCAAAATGCTAATTTACTTTTTATTTTTTATGATTGCCGATTATTAATTATAACACAATGAACAGTAATCGAAACATAGTAGTTGCTATAGATTAGATGCTTCTATCCTTAATTAACTTTAAGTGTCACTAAAGAATATCTTGGTATTACAAATTACTACACATTTTGTTTTAGTGCAAAATTAAAGTCATGGAAAGCAAAATAAAGAGAGCTAATGTATTAAATGTTACGAACAATTCATGTTCATGTTCTAAAGAGGAAGAAACTTAGATGTACAAAGGTGTAAAGCAAGAATATTGAAAGAGATTGTTGCCATATTTACCTTTTTTGATGTAATTACAAAAAGTGAATAATTATATCCTGACAGTATTCAACCCAAACTTTCAGATGCTAACGGTAGAGGCAATACGGCTACTCTTTTAGCATAATCACCCACTGTTATATCGTATCATGTCTGGTCGATAATCACCATCTTGATCGAAGTTATAAGCATTTTTCTTAATCTTTTGAAAGCATCAGTTTCAGAAGAAATTATATATTAGAAGGATGGGAACGCGTTAAACACCACTGCACCGCTTTCAGCCAAGCTATGTGGTCGGACGGAGGAGTTAAAAGCCAATACAGCTCTCTACAATGTCTCAAGTAGACACCTTCCAACTCTTTCCCAGAACATCTATTCCGTGTCATCTCCACTGAGAGTAATGAGAACGAAAAAATTGGTAATCAGGGAGAACAACCTGCAGATGCTGAAGCCAGGTGTCGGCGGCTTGCAAGAGAGTGTTTTCTAGCTTTACATTACTATATATTACCACTTGCACTGGATCAGAAGCTTATGACCACTATATATTACAGTACTATATATGTTACCACTTGCACTGGATCAGAATGTTTGTTTGCTGTTTGAATATGCGAGTTGGCTGTAGCACTGTCCTGGTTGGTGCTATCTTACCTTGATCTTTGGACTTTGGTCACTTGTTAGAGCTTTGAACATCTCTCTCTTTCCTTCACTTTGCATACACTAATCACTCTGTGCCTTATAAATTATTTAGTAAACTGGGGGAGTACCAGCAAAGGATGGTAAACAGCCTCTCGAGAATGCAAGCAACATCAGCAAATTATGTGAGACATCAGAGGCTATTGCCAAGCTTATGGACTTGGCTCCCGAAACAGCAACACTTCTCTTCCTTGTTGTCTATATGTTTGTTGATAGCGAGTTGTTCCAAGTTCGTGTTTGATATATATGGTGAACACCCAAAAGTGATGATTGAGCCAATTAAATTTATGATGCTGGTATCATAAATTTATGATGCTGGTATCCAAGATTGGGGTAGGCACCAAACTTTCCGGTCAAAAACCAAGCAAGCCAGGTGGAAACGACAGAAGTAGAACATTAACATTTTAGATTTACTCAAAACATATTCATCACTGGATTAACATTTTAGTAGAACATTATCACAGAGAGATGCAGAATGTTTTATATTTAGTTTTCTCGTATGATAATTTCACAATAGTTGCAACGGTACAACCGGAAAAAGACAACTAATGCAACCATAAACATATATCATTCTAACCTTACTGTAGTTGCCAAGAATCCCAAATACTTTGCCTTTTTAGTGTACCCCCACCTAAAAAAAAGACAGTCAATATGGATTTAAATTTTATCAAAAACGCTAAAAAAATTTGTATAACGTAATAAACAGTAATCGAAATGCAGTAGTTACTATAAATTAGGAGCAAAGAACCAATGAATGAACTAAAAATACAATTGAAAAAAAAAAGGCATTGTGTTGCAAACACAGTTTTAGACAATTGCAGTATGATTTTAAAGTATAGGGTCACAAATCGTCATTCTAACCTTATTGTAGTTGTCAAGAATCTCAAATACTTTGCCTTTTTAGTGTACCCCCACCTAAAAAAAAAAGACAGTCAAAATGGATTAAGTGTTACAAAACGCTACCCGAGTTGGTCCAATACCTTGGTTGGAAACTGATTGCCCAGACAGGATTCCCTTTGACCTTGGTTAAGCGAGCTGTTTGCCAATATTGGCATCTGATGGTGCGGTGGAGGTTGATGCAGTTGGTGATTCTAAACTTTCCATTTTTCAGATGCCATGGATATGGATGGAGTGTCTCATAGCATGGAACATCCATGGGGCTCTCCTGGTTTTGACTCTATCGTCTCCATTTAATTGCGTCCCTAGGCTTAATTTCTCTACTGTTAACTTATATGTGCGTTGGAAGTGGTGTGGCGGTAGCGGCAATGAAGACGGCGATGGTGAATTCATTGTTGGAGAGATCCAAAAGGGGAAGATATGTAAATAATTACTTTTAATTCAAGAAAATTCAAATTCCATAAAATTCGACCATGTTTCATCGAATTTCACACACTATAGTAACAAATCTAGTCAAATCCCATGAAATTCAATTCTAATTCTTTTTTTTTTAATATTCTAAATAGCAAAATTTTAATATTTGAAATGAAATCTCATCTTCCAAACACACTCTTTAGAAACTAAGTTACCTTCTACAAAGGTGGCAGTGCTCTTTCGGAAACTAGGTTTTTTGTATTTTACTGGGGTTGATCCTCTTGGTCTTAGTGGCAGACCCTGGCTTGGTTAGCATAGGGCAGGTACCTTATCGGTTTATCATTCTGATAAGCACCTTATTCTTAGTTCTTATCACGATTCAGAGGGGGGAATCGTTTTCTTTGGTTTTATATACGGTCATTCGCAGAAGTGTTTTAGACAAACTACATGGAGGCATTTAGTGTTGATTCTAGTTGCTCATTCAGGACCTCTTTGCTTGTGTGGTGATTTTAATCAGGTCTTGACTTCTAGGGTGAAAACAGGGTCTCATTCGGCGAACATACTTGGTTCTCTTAGTTTTTGCGTGATTTTTTAGAATCTTTTGGATCATCAGACATCAGATATGTTGGATCTCAGTTTACTTCGGCCAGAGGGTCTCTTGGCTTAGGTTTTGTCTGTGAAAAACTAGATCAGGTGATGGAAACTCCTGATTGGATTATCTGACATCAGATGGGTTGGATCTCAGTTTACTTCTTTCTGATCATGCACCTATCCTGTGTGATATTTTGCCACTGCATCAGCATTTCCCTAGATCTCGTAGATTCGAGGCTATGCGGTTCTCTCATCTAGACTGCTTCTCGTTAATTCAATCTAGTTGGCTCTCTTCCTTGGAAGGATCACCTCTGTTCGATTTGATGGGACATCTAAAAATCTTGCTCGCAACTTTACTTGGATGGAGTAAATTTCATTTTTGGCTATTTGCTTAAGGAAATAAAAGATACTCAACATCTTTTGCCAATCTTTCAAAGTGGGGTGCAACTTTCAAACCTTAATTTCCGATCTGACTTTCTTCTTCGCCATAAATTGGAATTTTTGCTTTAATTTGGAGTAGTATTTTGCGCTCAGCGTTCTAAGACTCTGTGGCTTGAGTTGGGTGATTGTAATACAATATTCTTTCATGCCAGAAGGATCATTCGCAGAGGGCATAACCAAAGCACCTCTTTTAAAGATGATGATGGTCTCCTGCTAACAGAGGCACTCGACATCAGGAATTTGATTGTTGATCACTTTCGCAATATTTTTACCCTGGTGGAAACCCAAAATTTGGATGTTACTTCCATGGGCACCCTTCCATTAAGATCTCTGCTACCCTTCCAGATAATTTAGAACAGATCTTTATAGGGGAGGAAATCAAGGTAGCGCTCTTTCAAATTGGACGTTTTAAGGCTCCGGGGCTTAATGGTATACCAGCATTAGTCTTTCAGAGATGTTGGGACATAATGGGTCCGCTAGTAATTCGAGCGTACTGTCCTTTTTCTATTCCGGGAGAATGCTTAGGGGAGTTAATAGGTCTTTTATATCCCTGGTTCAAAAATCTGCTTTGCCTGCTGTAGCAGCAGATCCATCAATTTGTGTACCGTGGTCAAAAAAATCATTTCTACAGTATTCGTGGATCTAATGGAAGGGTTGATCTCCCCCTACCAAAATGCTTCTGCTACGGTTAGATGTCTCTGTGACAGTGTTATCTTAGCCCAAGAACTGAAAGACTGTTTGACGTAGATTGGAAGGGAATATCAGTTTGTAGATTGGAAGGGAAGATCTATCAATTTGGGTAAGGCTTTTGATAGGCTCCTTGGAATTTTATCCAGGAATTTCTTACTCATTCTGGTTTTCCTGATAAATGGATTAATTTGGTGATGCAATATGTAACAAGTGTCATATTCGGTTTTAGTAAACGGAGCCCCCTCTCCTCACTTTGGGCCTGCTTGTGGTATAAGGCGAGAAGATTCACTTTTGCCTTTTCTTTTCATAATTTGCTCTGAGGTATTATCTGCTGCTTTAGTGCAAGCGGAGGCACTAGGGAAATTAAAGCGGGAAAACTCTATCCATCAGGTTTCCCATCTGATGTATGTAGATGACGTTAACCTGTTCTCGGTCTCAAAAAGAACATTAGACTTGAGGTTTGTGAATTACGGAATATTTTGTCAATGTACTGTACCATATTGGGCGAAAAGGTTAATTGCTCGAAATCAAGCCTTATGATTAGTCCTAATGCTTCATTGATTATTCATGAGCAAATATAAAAGGAGTTAGATTTTCACAGCCAAAATGGGTTTGGCAAGTATTTGGGTGTTAAATTGGATGTTATGGACAATAAGAAAGAAAGGAAGTCATTCTCAGCCGTGCAGGATAAGTGTGCTCATTGGATTGGATTGTTCTTGAACAAGGCGGGACATGCTACTCTTTTTCATTCACTTCTATCTTCGCTTCTCATCCATTACATGTCGGTGTTTAAATTCCCGGCTTGGACATGTAAACAGTTAGACCAAATCCTTGCTAGATTTTGGTGGTCTGAAGATGCCGCTCGAAAATCTATTCATTGGACTGCTTGGCTTACTCTTTGTCTTCCTAAAAACTTTGGAGGGCTGGGATTTTTGTAGTTTTTGTTCTTTTAATGAGCCTTTACAAGTGAAACATGCCTAGAAATCTGGTCCATGGCACACCATAATTGCAAAAGTCTTAAAAGGACGATATTTTCAGAAACACGATTCCCTTCACATTAGAAGTCTTCGGTCAAGTTCATGTGTTTGGCACAACTTACTAGTGGGACATCGAGTTCTGAAACAAAGTATTCGGTGGCACGTAGGAGATATATGATCAGTATCGGTTTAAATGGATTGGTGGCTACCAAATGTCCATCGGGAAATGTTAAGGCCTTATGTTACTAGTGAAAATGCAAATTGGTGTGTAGGAGAATTATTTATCATGAATACCCGTATTTGAAATGTGAATCTAATTCTAAACATGTTTCCAATGGACATTCCTGCATATATATTTCAGGGTTAATTACAACAGTGTTCCTGATGTTAGAGTGAAATTACAGTGAATAATACTAAATTTCAAAAAGTAACACACTGTGACCATAAACGTTAAAATGGTAACACTTGTGTCCATCCATCAGGGTTCTGTCCAAAACGTGTAGCTTTTTATGATGTCATCATTATGTATTTTCAAAATGGCAACACTGCATTGTAATGTATATACTGAATAATCTTTAAAATTTTTAGATTGAAAATTTTCAAATTCGTGGTTGTGGCTGTGGAAGTGGGGACAGTGTTGGTGCTGTGGGAATGGTTGGCGAAGGAGGGGGCTATGCTACAATTGGCGAGGGAAGGGCTGCGTCGGGGTTAGGTGAGGAGGGGGCTGCGTCGGGGTTAGGCGAGGAGGGGGCTGCTGACAAGGTGGGGAGAGGCAAGTCTTGGTGGCCAGTGTTATGGTGTTGGGATGATGTTGGCTAATTGTCACAGTGGTGATTGTGGGCTTTCGGTGGTGCGGGCGCCGACGTCAGCACCATGCAGTTGCAGTCACATGTTATGAAGAGGAAGACCATGGGTAAATTAGGAATTTCAATTTCATTTTGGGGAAATCAAGTCTTTTTGTCAAAACCATTATGTAGTTGGGTATTCCGTTAGGTCAAAGGACCTAAGTACCTATTTTCCGAACTTATGGATACGCGTGTAATTTCACCTAAACTTCAGAAACATGGGTGAAATTAATCCTATTTTTTCAAGTCAAATTGTTACCCTGGGAACGAGAGATGAACCTTACGGGCTCACTAGTTTGATGGGTACATTCTCATCGAAGTGTGCTTATAATTTCATACGGCACCAAAGAGGCGTCTCTATTCCTGGTGACGACTCTCTGTCTCCTAACTCTTGGAAAAAATTATGGAAACTACCAATACCAGAGAAAACCAAGTTTTCTTATGGTAATTTGTACATTAACAGCTAGCTCTTGGTTCATAGATGCTGAAACGTAAGTGCCCCGTAATTGATGGGTGTCCCTTGTGTTTAGTTGAATCCGAGACCCAACAACATCTTTTTTGGGAATGCTCTCATCATAAGGATATCTGGAAATCTCTCTTGTTAAGATTGAGGATTCCTACTGTTTTGAACTTAACACTTGGAACATTAGCTAATTCAACCAATCTTCAGTAGCATTGATGTTCTACTATATATGCATGGTCTAGACTTAAGTCGTGCTTTGGCACATATGGTGTGGGAGAAATGATTTACTCTTTAGACACAAGCCTTTCTCTAGCCATGCTTCGGTCCAAAGTGCATTTAGATTTCAATCAAATTCGAGATACTTGGTTCTTTAAATGAATTGCGACGAAAATGAGGCAACAGGGCAAGTACGAAAAAAATGACCTGCATATTGGCTTTGCACACTTCTTTTCAATCATATTCGAGATACTTGGTCCAAAGTGCATCGGATTGGTTGTTTTTAATTCCATTTCGAAGTTGCTGCGTGCTTGTATAGATAGGTTTTCGGTTGATGATCTTTTTGTTGCACCAGTTGAATCTGTATTCCTAGGCCTTAGGTGGTTGCATACTCTGTCTTATCTGCATATTACCTTACTAGTGCCTCACTTTGATTATCTATCACAAATGACCGGTTAGTCTTCAAGAGTTGAACATAGAGATGTCAAACGGGCCGGGCGGCCCGCGGCCCGGCCCGGCCCGTTCATGAATAGGGCTGGCCCGGAGGAATTGGGCTTAGGGCCTGGGCTTGGACCAGGCCGAAAAATTCTGGGGAAAAGCCCGGGCCCGGCCCGGCCTGGTTCCGGCCCGGTTCTGGCCCGGCCCTGGCCCTGTTCCGGCCCAGTTCTGGGCCCTGGGCCCGGTTCCGGCCCCACCTGTTTGAAGTTTTTTGTTTTTCCCCCTTTCTCTCCCCCTTTTCCTCCAACAGATATATTCCCCCAAAATTTCACTTTTACCCCCCCAACAGTAATATAACGGCTAGTTATGTGTTCATATTTTATTAATAAAGATCACCAAGAAGAGTAAGAAAAGATTTAACATATAGCAAAAAATAAAATGAGAGACAAATAAATATATCTATACATACATACATACATATATATGAATATTACATATAATGAAATAAAATGATAATAATTAGATTTGTCAAAATTTGAAAATTGGACATGCCTAAAGATGAAATTTAAAATTGAATAACAAGAAAATTTATAAAAAAAAATTAAAATAAAAAGGGCCCGGGCCGGCCCAAGCCCGGCCCTAGAAATTGGGCCTAGGGCCTGGGCCTGGACCGGGCCTAGGATTTCTCCTCAGCCGGCCCGGCCCGGATGGCTGCGGCCCTGGCCCGGCCCCGGCCCGATTTCGCTTAAAGCCCGCTGGACCCGGGCCGGGCGGCCCAAGCCCGGCCCGTTTGACATCTCTAGTTGAACATACTTCGGGTGTTTTGTCAGTTTTGTTAGCTAGTTGCAGAAGGTTCTATTCTGTACATATTGTCTGAGGAAAAGAATGCATTTTGAACCTTGCATCTCCATTGACTTCTTTTGCATCTAGATCCGGCGATGGTTTTGAGCAGGCATATATGGATTGTGTATAAGATGTTCTGTTGCTTGCTTGTCTTGGTCTGCGTTGCTGGTGTTTTCTCTGTGGTATTTTGCTTCTGTATCTAGCTTTGTAGCAGGCTAATGTTGGATGGAATTGTCATCTGGTTTTGTATTCAGGTATGTATTTGTACTTTGGTTCAAAAAGCAGGACATTTAGATGTACCAGCTAATGTGCCCGTGCAAATGCACGGGACGTGATGTAATTTGATTTTAGTATCATTCATTTAATAGAACTTATTCAGTTCAAATTAAAGTTTCAAAAAACAAAGAAAGATAATTAATTTCAAAGGCAAATGAGCTAATTCATTTATACGTCTTAAACTGTAATAGTTGACATTACTCAAGTATGTAAGTTTCTCCAACTAATTATTTCACTGCCTATCATGTAAGAATCATAATAAAATTTAGTCATCTATAACTACAATTAAGGGAAAAGATGTATGACAAATGTCACCGAGATATTGTCTTTTAGATTCTCATTAATTGTTTTATGTACCAGAATCTAGCAAAGAATATTTGCATATTTTATAAGATAAGTCTAAGTGCCTTTTTAAGTGACGAAAGAATACGGGCTTAGCGAAAAGTGTGTATATTTTATTTTACTTTTTCTCTTTCTTTTTTGTATAAAATATTAGCAAATCCACATATATCCTATAATTACACCTTATATATATTATTTCATGAGTATTACATGTGCTTCTTAGATTGATTTATACCATTAAGAGCTGTTCAAACCTCAAAATTACTGTTGAGGATAAAGATGGATGACAAATTTCACAAATATACTGGTTTTGTAGTCCTTTTGTCCTCGTCACTGTTTTGTGTACCAGAATCTAGTAAATAATACTTACATATTTTATATAATGATAGGCCCTTTTGTCTCTTGACAAAAGGGTGTAGGCTCAGCCAAAAATGGTCTCACTTTTTCTTTCTCTTTGTATATTGCAAATCCACATATATATATATATATATCCTATAGTCACAGGTATATTCCCCATGAGAAGTACAATATTGCATGTGCTTCTTAGATCAGTTCATCCCTTTAAGAAATTATTCAAACCTCAAAACTACTTGTAAGGGAAAAGATGCATAATTTTAGAAACATGTTGGTTTTGTAGTCCCTTTAACCTCATTCTTTATTTAGAGTATCAAAATCTAGTAAAGAATATTTACATATTTATATAATGATAGGCCTAATTGCCTCTTTAACTGACGAAACGGTTTGAGCTTAATTAGCGAGAAAGGGTGTAGATTTAATTTTACATTTTCTCTTTCTTTTTGTGTAAAATATGGACAAATCCTAGTCATACCTTATATATTCTTTCCTGAGAAGTACATTATTGGATGTGCTTTTTCTATCAATTCATACTATTAAGATGTTAAAACCTCTGGGCAATCTCTTAACCAAAGAGAACTTTTTTATTATTGTACATGAGTACCAAAACATGTTCGGGAAAGAAGCCCGTCTAGTGAACACATTTATAGTTTCTAGTCCTTGGACATATTTTATAAATCATGCAAGTTTGTCGAAAAACTATACCTAGAATCCTCATTTGTTAATCTAATTAGTGTTCTCAACATTAGTTGTCCCACTATCTTATTCTAACACACAGACACCTTAATGCTATCATTATCGTTGAATAACCAACATTATTATCACCAATTATTATAGCTGCTATCATCTTTACGGTCGCCGCCTTTACTACCACTACTATCACCACTTCCGTTGTATAACATGATTTTAGTCAACCACCATCACCTCATGCCACAAACACCATCATTCACATGTGCAACATCAATTGCACCTTTACTGTATGTTCAACAACGGTAGAGTGCCAAAAAACATCGCACACAGTCCCATTCACCCACTTTTGCTAATTCCAAATTTTGCTGTCAACTTTTGCCGTTAAAGATATGTTTTAGTTTTGTACTTCAACAAACATCTTCCCAAGCGGTAAAAATGCAATGGTCTGTTCAAAAGTAGGGAGCATCTATATACAATGACATCGTCGCCACCTAATTTATGTTGTTTTTGGGATCTCAAACAGCATAAGTTGTTTATAATTAGATATAGCATTGAAAACTCATTGACCTAAGTGTGGAGTACAGTTTTAAAATTATGAAGCATTAAGAATCATAAGGAACAAAATGCAGACAAAGTTATATGACTAAATTAGTTGAATCAAACGGGTAAGCATATGCATGTTCTTTTCATGAAAATCTATATATAGTGGGTATGCGTACATATCTTGCCAACAAAAATAAAAATGACAGTTTTAGCCATAAAAGCTTTATTAGGCGCATAGTCCATGCCTCTATATTGTAATCATCCATGCTAAATTATTGTTTTCTATCCGTGATGAATAGTTTCAAAGCATTTAAACTATTATATTAAACCTTAAATTCTAGCTATTCAATCATTAACGGTAAAGCACGACTCACATATACAGGTTGAATAGTCTTAAACTACATCATAGCAAGTCAATTGCTTTAAATCGCAAATTATTAACCTGTGAGGTAGTTAAACTGGTGAAATCCAAAGGAAAAGCAGGCACAATGCAGGCTTCCACGATAATAGGGGGAAGATGTAATAAAAGAAATCTGCCCCCAAAGAGGCAAATATCAGCAGTGGGCTTGTAAAAGTGAGAATAGATGCTTTTCTAGTACTTAATTGCATGGGAAGGAGAAAGGAATGGGGTCCGACTAAGATATTTATAAAACAAAAAAGTTGAATGGATAATTAAGCAAATAAAACTTGTTCTTAAGAAAAAAGAAAGGAAATAAAACTGTTCAAAAACAGCACCATACAAACATAGGTCGAATTTCAATTAGATAAGCGAAAGCCTCACAAACTTGTTCAACATATGGGTAGGTGACAGCACAAGTGAGATTTAAGCACTGACAATAGAAAGTGAAGTGCCCAGGCTGATTAACATGAAGCGTTGAACGTTGCCATCGCTCTTCGCACCCTTTGTTCTATCCAACCTTTATATAGAGAAGGTATGAAATATAGCTGTTATAGGTATTATATGAGAAAAATTGTCATTGCAGTCGGCTGTATTCCCAATGCAGTCGACTGGGTTCCTCTAAAATAGCTATTGGAGTCTTGTCCTCGAAAATAGCCGTTGGAGCTGAATTTTGACCAATGCAGTCAACTGAATTCCAATGCAGTCGAGTGGATTACCCTACTGCCTATCGGCTGCCTCACGGAACCCCCTTTCTTATTTCTAGTATAACTTTTTCTAGAAAAATTGGATTGGGGTGCCGTTTTTTGCGTTGGAAAGCTAATGAAAAGTTTTATCAGCACTGCTTATGGACCCAAACCTGGGTGATCTATCCATGACCAGGATGAAGCTTGGGTGAAACTAAGTGGAGGTCCGCAACTTTGAATATGGAATTTAACCGGAGAGACCTAAATTCCCGCTGGTCTCATAGAATTAATTAAATATGAAACGTTTAGCACCAAAAATATTTTTTAGAAAATCTGAGTAAGCTCCAAAATTCACTCATTTTCAAGAACCACACTTGTGTGAATGGTTATGAACTCACGTGCAATGCACAAGGTGTCCTAAGGTCATTTTAGGTCATAGTTATCAATCCAAGCATCAAATCAAGACTAGTTACATAATAGTAAAGATCAATCATAATCGATAATAACTTAGCTTTTGCATTTTTCTCTTGCTCTTTGACTTTAGACTTGATGAAGCTTCTATAGCATGTCCGTTATAGCTTTAAGCTTCTTTGGATTGGATCCATCTATCCAACTTCTCAAATGTGTCTTCATGAGTGTGCATGTATATACCTTCTAAGAATACACTTAAAGCATGCATTAGAGTCTTCGGGCTACATTTTCAAGATCAAGCCCTTCCTCTCTAGAACTTTTATGTCATTCTTCCTTAGAAGTGGTATATCATTTATAAAGGGAATTTAGCACTTCATATTCATTTTTAAGTAGTCTTGAGTCACTTGCATCATGGATCCATCCATCACAAAGTATTCATATGTCTCCTAGACAAGCAACTTTCTGTGGTAATTTTATTAGCTTTTTAGTTTAGATTATCAATATAGAATTGTTTCCCATTTCCCGTGTCTATTATAAAAATAAAAAAGAATTATTTTCTTGTTAGAATCTAAGTCTAAGAACGAAATGTAAATTATATCCCGTAAGACCAGAGTCAAACTATACTAGTTTTGATTTCGATTAGTCTGACCAGATACGTAAGAAATTCGACCCACGATGTCGAATTCAAGCAAAAAATATAGAAATAGATGTAGGGTTAAGTTTATTTACATGTTGTGTGGCCAAATATCGAAAGAAATGAAGTAGGGACCAAAAGGGTGCAGCGAGTGCCTAATTAACACATTCTCGGTGCATAACTTAGCCCCCACAACTATTTCCCTATTTTCAATAAATTATTTGTCCTTTGAACATTTTTAGAGTTGTTTCTTGGATTTTTCTTCTTTTTCCTAATTTAAATTAAATAAGATGACAACTCCATAAAATTCTTTCAGGAATTTTTTTCAAAGTGGTTTGCTACAATAATTTTAGAGAAAGAAACTTAATACTATACTGAAGGTCAAAAAAACCCTTGATTTAAAAAAAATCTAAATTACATAAGAGGGTATCTTAAGTAACAAAAATTCAAAAGGGGTGCTTTCAATAAAAAAAATATTTAGCTATTTAACCCCATGATATTTATACGGTAAAGCTGGATCTACGCCCATTTTGATTAAATTTTATACTCTTTTGTCACTAAAAGATAAATTGCTGAACTTTTAACCTCTTCGGCGACAAAATATTATAATTTAGCCATAGTTATAGTTTATCCTCACGGTTTCAAAGTCAAAATCACCCTTAATTTTTGTAAACATTTTATATTTAAAACAAATATTTTTAAGGAAAGGAAAAATAATTTATAATCATTCAACCCATTGTGTTATTTTTAAACAGTGCGGTTAGATAAATACCCATTTTAATCAACTCACACTCTTTTGTCATTAAAAGATGCAATTAGTGAATTTTTAACAATTTCAACAACAAAATGTCTAATTTAGCCAAGGGGGAGAATGCTAAGATGTAATGTGCTGTCACTTGACAGTGTGTGCTAGTTTTTTTAATTGTAATTGTGTCTTTTTTATAATTAGAGAGCAGAGTTAACTTGTATCTTGCATGTAGCCCACTGGTTAGCCTACTATTAGAACAAAGATGATGTTTTAGCATGAGTGGAGTACTGAAATCAGATGTTTTGTGTAAAAATTGGAGCATGTTGTAGAAAAACAAACCAGTCCACCTCCCCTGTTTTTGCCTTATTGTAATAAGTTAAAATACAAATTGTTTTGTCTTCATAAAATCACTTGCTTGAGTGTTATAGATTGCCATAATTGTTACTTATAATGCGTTAATGGATTATTAGATTGCTCGAGTGTTATCAGATTGCTTGAGTGTTACATATAAGCAATAAGATCATCAGTGAAGAGAATTTCTTAGTGTTACATATCATGTGTTACAGATTATCAGAAACGACTATGCATTTCGTGGGCATGGAGATTAATAGAAACAACTGTGCATTTCGTGGGTATGGAGATTAATAGACAGTAAGCACCCCTTCAGAAGTAATACAAGTTGCTAATTTGAAGTTTGTCTGGGGAGGGTAAAAGCCATCCTAAACTCCATCCCAAAGCCATTTAGGAAAACGCTTGATCATTTTACGTGCAGATTCAATCAGTGTGACATGAGATAGTGGAGCATGACTGCACGAGAAGAAATCAAAATCTACTTAAAGTTGCGACTCCGCAAGTACTTTGTCCTCATGGAACGTTTACTAAACCTTTGTTAAAAGTAGACTAGACCAATTTGCTACAACCTTTCAAACTGAGAATCGAGAATGAAAAGGCATATGTTTGAGGAGAATTTGGGATGATTAAGTTCTTGCAGCCTCCATTGCAGAACATTTGAGTCAAGAACTAAAACTGAAATCTGTTGAAACGATTACAACAATTATTGCGCTACCATGTAACACGTAGTAGGTTCGGAAACATACCGTATGAAGTCTCCGAATATTCCGACGTAGGATCCTTGTTGTTACAAGCCTCCAACATGCTTGATCTTTTTCGCGGGTACGAAAACGGCTACTAGAGTCGAGTTCTTCGTCCACGAACCAAATCCTAGAGCTTGGTGATTGCTCTAGAGAGAGTGCTATCGAGAGAGGGTTATTACTATTGACTTATGATTTATTGGGATATCTCTAACCTTTATATAGAGATACAATTAGAGACTGACTTTACCTCCAACGCTTAGGAGATAAAGATTGTATTTATCTCAAACACTTAAGAGATAAATATTCTCTAAATAACTGTATTTATCCAAACTAACAAATACACATTATCTGTTAGTGGGCGGATAATGGGTCCACTGACCCAATTTATTAACAGCTCCCACTTGCCCACAGACAGGGCAAATAAATCGTACAGTCCCTCTTTATCTCTTGTCCACTCATCTCCTCATACAGGAAATGGAACGTGCGACCTACGAGAAAGGATGTCCAGTTGAGGAGTATTGTATTAAGTTATCACCAAACTAACACAATACATCACTCTCAAAAAATCTCGTATGTACCCCAGATAGTTCAACTACACCAGATTAAACACTCTCAAATCCCTCATAGTGAGCAGTGTTAAACCTCTTATATGTTATGTATTCATGACTCATATCGAAACAAAAATCGACAAAGTCGCTATGAATCACACAACATGATGTAATATTGAACTTTCTTCCCAAAGCCCTCATGTCATTCCAATTAGACCCAACCGTTTTTCTAGACATGCCCCGCGAGACCGCATCATCCATGATCCAAGGGTACATGCTAAAGTAGCGACATTGAGTATCCTCTTCATGACATAGTCTAAGGTGAAAAGGGTACCATATAGGATAAAATTTTTTGATCCAAGTGGCTCACACAATGACGAAGCAGGGATTCATTCGTCACTCCCACTGTCGGTCTGCATTTAGCACATGCAGTATGATTTGCATGCTATGGCGTAACCCGCAAGGGCGTGTCACATAAATGTATAATAAAATACACCATACGAATCTAAGTCTAGTCGCTGTATAAGCGCCTAACCTGAGTTTTTCAGCCCAGTAACTCTCATAGTGCCTGCCTGAAATCTCACATTCGGCTGTAAACAGGCTACATAGAGTTGTGGAGATACTCTATGATCGACCTACATTTATTAGGTCTCATCTTAGCTCCAACTAAGGTGACATGTTTGCTTTATAAGCTATATCATCTTATTCGCCCACTTGGCGCTTAAGAAAATTATGTCTCATCTTGCTCGCTATCTTAGCGCCAAGGTGAATTACCCGTGTGAGCAGGTCAATTCGAGCCTGGTGACACTCTCAATAAGGATGTATATGTAATCACAAAGATTATTCATTCATTCCATAATAAACTCAAATCAAGGAATGAAAAATTTAATGTAATAAATAATGTCAAGTACATAAGATGCCATAAACATATCAAAACCTACGTAGTCCCATACTCCTAATGTGAGAAAGGAAAACATCTCTAGCAATAGGCTTGGTCAAAGGATCAGCCACCATTCTGCCAGTAGGTATATGTTTCATGGTCACCTCTCCTTGCGCAACTAAAGTTCTAATGAAGTGATAACGAAAGCGTATGTATTTGATATTTGGGGTCCGTTACAAAATCTAGGGTAGCTGTATTGACCCAGTGAACAGTGACAGACTCATCTGCATGAGCTGTAACCCCTAGAGCCTGTAAGAATGACCTCAACCAAACAGTTTCCTGGACTGCTGCTGAACAAGCAACATACTCCGACTCTATCGTGGATAGGGCGATGCAAGACTTTTCTTGCTGTACCAAGAGATAGCTCCACCTGAAGTGGATATGCGCTCATCTCTATCAGCACCCCAATCAGCATCGCTTTATACTCTCAATCTCAAGTCTCCACCGTGATAGCACATGACGAGATCAGCGGTTCCACGTAAGTATCAAAGAATCCTCTTCACCGCATTCCAATGAGCGGGTCCAGGATTACTCTGATAACGACTCACCATTCCAACGGCATAGCAGATGTCTGGACGCGTACACAACATAGCGTACATCAGACTTCCTACTGCAGCCGCGTAAGGCACTTTGGACATCCGATTCTTTTCCTCATCATTCTTTGGGCATTGGTCTGTTGTTAAAGTACACGCCTTGTCCATTGGAGTGTCTATGGGTTTTGAGTTATGCATACGGAATCGTTCAATGACCTACTTGATATATGTCTCTTGAGACAAATTGAGAAGTCTCTTTGGACGATCACGTATGATTTTAACCCCGAGCACATAATTAGCTTCTCCCATGTCCTTTATCTCAAAAGTTGAGGACAGCCACTGCTTAGTGGCTACAATGGAACTCATGTCATTCCCAGCTAAAAGAATGTCATCCACATATAAAGAAAGGATCAGAATATTTTTCTTGGATCGTTTTACGTAAACGCAATGGTCTTGTTCAATCATTTCAAAACCTATAGAGGTAATGGCATGATGAAACCTAAAGTACCACTGCCTAGATGATTGTTTGAGACCATATATAGAACGTTTGAGCCGGCAAACTTTGCGCTCATGTCCCTTGACTTCAAAACCCTCAGGTTGAGCCATATAAATCTCTTCGTCTAGTTCTCCATTGAGAAACGCAGTCTTAACATCCATATGAAAAAGTTCTAAATCCTACTGGGCGACAATAGCTAGGATCAGGCGAATTGAAGCAAATCTCACCACTAGGGAGAAAGTGTCTTCATAGTCCACACCCCGCAGTTGGGTATAGCCTTTCGCCACAAGACGTGCCTTATACTTGTCAATTGACCTGTCTGCCTTGCGCTTGACTTTTAAACCCATTTGTTTCCAACAGTCTTGTGCCCTGGCCGAAGGTCAACCAACTCCCAGACCTGATTCTTTTCCATTGAGCTCAACTCATCTTTCATTGCAGTCATCCACTCATTACTAGCAGGTGAAGATAAGGCTTCTTCCATAGAAGTGGGCTCATCTTCATCAGTTGGAGTGCACATAAGAATTTCACTGTCAATCTCAAAACGATGACGTGGAACTCTTCCTCGTGCACCTCTACACAGTTGAGAATCTTGTTGACCTGATGGTCCTGATGATGTGCTCCCACTGTCTAGAATGCTCCCACTAGGTTGAAGATCACTTATACTATCTTCAGCGACAACAGGATGAGGAACTAATCCCCCAGCTTCGCTTGGAGATGGTAAAGTGGCTTCAACTTCCTCTAACTCATAGAGGTCAAGATTCTACTTGCGTCTCCAATGCTAGGAAAATCATTCTCTATGAAATCGACATCACGAGACTCTATTTCAGTCTTTCCACCATTTGGATGTTCACCATACATCACATAGCCTTTAGAGTTTTCAGAATACCTCAAGAAGATACTCTTTTTAGCTCTAGGCCCTAGTTTCCCATACTTATGAGAAATACTGTGAATATAACCTGCTGAGCCCCATGGGCGCAAGTTATCCAAATTTGGCTTTTGGCCATTCCAAAACTCATATGGGGTGGACTTGACTGATTGTGAAGGCATTCGATTAAGTATATAGGTTACAGTCAAAAGAACATCTCCCCAAAAAGATATTGGGAGGTTTGCTTGCGCCATCATAGACCTAACCATGTCTAACAATGTTCTATTCCTTCTTTCCGTAACGCCATTTTGTTGTGGAGTATTAGGAATAGTAAGTTGCCTGCGTATCCCTTTTTCCTCACAAAATTTCACAGATGACCACAAATCGAGAGATAAATTTTTAAAAAATGACAAACAGTAAATTTGACCCTAATATACCCTCTGGATTTAAATAAAAATTATGTGTGTATAAAACAAAATTTTAAAGCTAATTCTATATAAAAAAATCGTTTAAAAATTAAACAGAATACACACAGAGGGTATAAAGGTAAATTTAATGCCATAGAAAAAATTCAGAATGCACGAAAAAGCTCCACTCGCCGGCGGTGACAAACATCGGCCAAACAAACAGCCCGCACGCGCATCCACGCGCCACCGTGCGTGTGGGACAGCGCAGCAGGTTCAAGGAGCAGGCGCGTGTGAAGCACGCGCGCGGGTGGGCGCGTAAACTCAGTCGCGCGTGGACGTGTGAAGCAACAGCCTTGGCTGGCGCGTGTGGCGCGTTCCGCGCGTGGGCTCAGCCACGACTGGCGCGTGGAGGAGCGTGACGGCTCGTGGCGGCGCGGCTTTGCGCGTGTGGCGCGTGTAAGGCTGCCTTCGCGTGTGGCACGCGTGGGTTCACTGTTCATCTTCTTGGTAGGAAAACCCTAATTTTCCCAACGCCGCCATGTCGCGATGCCAACTTTCGAAGGTCATATCTCTCTCGTTTTTAAGCCAAATAATACGTACGATATATCGTTGGAAAGCTTATACGACATAGATTAATTATATACCAAACAATCATGATAAAAACTGAATATCATGCTCCGAATTTGAGTCCCAAAACTCGAAAAAAAATACAGTTTTCTTGAAAAATAAAATTGTGATTTCTCACAAATCATGCATCCAAAAATCACGAAATTTTATGGAGTTCATCCTCAACCATAGGAGAACAAAACTATATAATTATTTTTCAGAAAACATGCTCAATAAATTTCCAATTTTTGTAATGGGTCTCGTTCATATATCCGGAAAAAATCGCAACATGCACATAATTTAATTAGCATGTTAAGGGCGAATCAACAAGTAATCATGGTCTGATACCAATGTTGAAATGATTACAACAATTATTGCGCTACCACGTAACACGTAGTGGGTTCGGAAACATACCGTATGAAGTCTCTGAATATTCCGACGTAGGATCCTTGTTGTTACGAGCCTCCAACACGCTTGATCTTTTTCGCAGGTACGAAAACGGCTACTAGAGTCGAGTTCTTCGTCCACGAACCAAATCCTAGAGCTTGGTGATTGCTCTAAAGAGAGTGCTATAGAGAGAGGGTTATTACTATTGACTTATGATTTATTGGGATATCTCTAGTCTTTATTTAAAGATAGAATTAGAGACTGACTTTACCTCCAACTCTTAGGAGATAAAGATTGTATTTATCTCAAACACTTAAGAAATAAATATTCTCTAAATAACTGTATTTATCTAAACTAACAAATACACATTATCTGTTAGTGGGCGGATAATGAATCCACTAACCCAATTTATTAACAGTCAGATTAAGATGGAGACGTATAATACACGTGAAGTGCTTTTGTCAAACTAACGTTTGAGTGTTTTTGTCAAACTGAAACTCAATTTTTTTAAAGAAAGAGAGGTATACATACAACTATGCATAATACATATAAAGTGTTTTTGTCATGACTAGATACCTGACATATGATATCAAGTGTTTTACAGGGCTCTGTGGACTGAAGACTCTTCAAGTGCTTGACCTCTCCTATAATGACCTGGAGGGCAACTTACCTGGGTGCTGGGCAAACTTGACATCCCTCGAGTCTATCTCTCTCTCATCCAATCATCTTACTGGAGGTATTGCGTTATCTCCACTTGTTAATCTCACGTCGCTAGAAGATCTTGGACTTTCTGACAACAATTTTCAGATCCCAGTCTCGTTTAGGCCATTCTTCAATCACTCAAGACTTAAGGTTATTGCCTGCCTGCATAACAATGATTTGTTGGAAACAGATGAGTTTCACGCTTCAACTCCAGGTTTCCAACTACGTGTCATCAGACTATCTGACGCCGGTAGACATGGTAACAATAATGCATCCGTTCCCAAATTTCTCTACCACCAGCATAACCTCAAATTCATTGAGCTTCATAACCTAAGCTTTAGCCAGAAGTCTTTTCTCTGGCTAACTAATTGAGAACAACAGGGACTTACTGACACTTATTCTTCAATATAATGCTTTCTCTGGACCCCCTTCAAATGCCATCATATCCTATTTCAAAGCTATCAAAATTGGATATTGCAAGCAATCTCTTTTCCGGCAACATTCCTCCAAACATTGCCATTTCTTTCCCTGGTTTGAAAGCCTTAACATTGTCTGCAAATTGCTTTACAGTTCCTATTCCCTCTTCACTTGGTGACATGGCCTCCCTCGAATATCTTGATTTGTCCCATAATCTTTTGTCTGGCAACATACCAAGCAGCTTTGCAATGGGTTGCCGCTCTTTAGAATCCTTGAGACTTTCAAACAACAATTTGCAAGGCTCAATACTACCAGCACGTCATAACCTGACTATGCTGAGGTCTTTAGAGCTCGATGTCAATAACTTCACTACAAACCCAAATAGCTTGTCGAGTTGCTATAATTTGGTTGTGTTGAACATTAATCTTAACCATCATGACGGTCCTTTTCCAACTGCAATTTGTCAACCTAAGTTTCTTCAATATTTGGACATCTCAGCAACAATATTGCTAGCATTTTACCTGCTTGCTTCAGCCCACCGGATATCGAGTATGTTCAGTTGTCCAAAAATAGGCTACAAGGACTACAAGGACCTTCACCACGTGCATTCTTTGATTGCACGAATATACGGGTTTTAGATCTTAGTCATAATCAGCTAACTGGTCCGATCCCAAACTGGTTTGACAGCCTCTCTAGTCTAATCATTCTTGTCTTGAACAATAATCTTTTTGAAGGCGAGATCTTAGCTCAATTTTGTCACTTGTCCACGTTACGCTTGATTAATCTTTCAAATAATAATCTTTCTGGCAGCATCCCTCCTTGCCTGGGAAACATCACATATAGGCCAGCATTGAACAAATTTTCCATCCTGCAGGTAGGGTTAATACATGGTGACATCATTCTTGAGGAGCCAATAAAGTATGAAAATGTTTATGTAGAAGAACTTATACAGATCGTAACAAAATCAATCCCTCGTATACCGCGGAGGTATTTTAGATGATTTCTCTGCCATTGACTTCTCTTGCAACAATCTTGCGGGCCACATACCACCTGAAATTGGGAGACTATTCCATCTTTAATCTCTAAACTTATCCCGAAATAGCCTCAGTGGAACGATCCCGATAACGGTTGCAAACTTAACGGGCACAGAGAACTTAGATCTTTCCTACAACAGATTGACAGGAAACATCCCTTCTCAACTTGCTAACCTAGACTCGCTTCAAGTCTTCAATGTGTCATTCAAATACGCAATCAGCTTCTTTGCGGAAAGCCTATTACTAGAAATTGCACCGACCCAGAATCAACTCCGATAACACCAAGAACCAGGAAAGGGACTGATTTCATGGACATGGATACTTCCTACGTGAGCTTCGCAACAGCCTACATAACAGTGTTACTAGGGGTTTTTGCGATTCAGTGCATAAATCCTTATTGGCGGCAAGCATGGTTTAATCTTGTTGAGGTTAGCCTTCGCTTTTGCTATTACTCTGTGGTGGAAAATCTTCCTTAGATATTACTTTTGCGTAGGAATAATTAAGTTTCCGTTGCTCAAGATAGTTAAATGTACCATGTTAACTGCTTTTCTCTTGTTATCATGCTTTGTAATTCAAACTAATGAACCTCTTCTCTACTATTTGTATCCTCGTAGGCTTTTGATAAACGAGTGTTTAGAATCTTTTTTATTCTTTAAACGCAGACACATATACCAACACTTTTCTGTTTCAACTACCATTACTAGTTTAGTGCTATATATCCTCATTTACAGATTAGTTAGAGGGAAAATTAGGTTTAGAGGGGTTTTGGGGTAAAAAATTTGTAGATGGTGGGTTTAGTTTGAAAATTTGTAAAAAAGTGGGGTTACTTTTAGAAATATCTGAAAAGGGGGATGAGTTAGAAAAAAATGGTTTTTTTGAAAACAAATCTTTTGCTATCCCCAAATTACCCCTCCCCCATCCTGTTTGACCCTGGTCCCGCTCCCCCTTCCCAGCTCTTTCCACAATCAGATTCTAAATCTAAATTCCCTCCAAAAGTACATCCAACCCCACTCAGGCGCCACTCCCTCCCTCCCCCCCCTGCGACGGCAATTCCATTCCCACCCCACCCACCCACTCAGTTCAATTTCCCTCCAAACGGTCCATTTCTCCAAACCAATTATGTCTCCTCCACACACACACGCAGGGCACTCGCACGTCTGGTCGCTCAAATCTTGACACGTACGCATCAGAAAGGTTCAATCTTTACTTAGATATATCCGCAGTTTCTTGAATTTTTCTTGAATATCTGTGTCCTTCTTTGAATGATTTTAGAATCTTTTTTGAAATAAGAATTAGGGTTTTTGGGATTTTGTTGATTACTGTTGATTGTAGAGATATTGTTAGTTTTTTTTTGGGTTTTGATAGAACTGGAGGGAGGGTGAGCGTGTTGAATGTGTGACTTTGGCAATTGGAACATGCTGTTTTGATGAGTTGTTTGTACAAAAGTGGTTGGGTTTTGATTGTTTTTGGGATTTGATGAGACGTCGTTCACCTGCGAAGCCTCCTTTGGATAATATGGAGAAGGGTGCAGGAAAGAATCAGCATTCTCGACTTTGCTTAGTGTCACTGTTGGCGGCGTTTTTTGGTTCTTCTTATTGTACTTCCATTTTGTTGTACTGGGTGGCAGTAATATTGATGATGCTGCACAATTAGATTCCATTTCTACCCAGCCTAGCAATGATTAGCCGGCACCTATTAGTTCGTACCAAAGTTGATATTCACCGTGAACCAGATGTTTCTGTTACTCCTAACTTTGTCAAAACCCAATCGAGCAATCATGTGGTCAATGCTGATCCTAAGCTAGAGTTTTCTGTTGATCATAGTCCGGTTACTGCCCAACCAAAGCCTGTTAGTCATTCGGTGACGACTCCTCCAACTACACCTAATGTTTTTCGTTAACAAGAGGACTTTCCATTCATGAGGGCATTGAGAACCGTAGAGAACAAGAGTGATCCTTGTGGTGGGCAATATATCTATGTCCATGACCTTCCTCCACGGTTTAATGAGGACATGCTCAAGCAGTGTAAGAGTCTTAGCTTATGGACCAACATGTGTAAGGTCACTACTAATGCCGGACTTGGCCCCCCACTGGAGAATACCGAGGGAGTGTTCTCAAATACTGGATGGTATGCCACAAATCAATTTGCTGTTGATGTGATTTTTAGCAATTGAATGAAGCAGTATGAATGCTTGACTCGTGATTCTTCTCTCGCTGCTGCAATTTTTGTGCCATTCTATGCTGGATTCGATATTGCTCGGTATCTATAGGGGTACAACACGTCGATGAGGGATGCTGCATCTCTTGATTTGGTTAATTCGCTTGAGAAGAGGCCAGAGTGGAGCATAATGGGAGGGAAAGATCATTTTCTTGTCGCGGGGAGGATTACTTGGGATTTCAGGAGAGCGAGTGATGAAGAAACAGACTGGGGCAACAAGCTCTTGTTCTTGCTGACTGCAAAAAACATGTCAATGCTTGTGGTAGAATCAAGCCTGTGGAATGCAAATGATTTTGGTATCCCTTATCCCACCTACTTCCATCCAGCTAAGGATGATGAAGTCTTCATTTGGCAGAATCAAAAACGAGGGCCACACGAAATATGTCACGGGATAACGAATTGAGCAAGTAATGGGATCCATTACAGTCTAACATTGCTTAATTCCTTGAAACACGTTGTCAAGTCACTGCTACGTTATGAATTGAATAGTGGTGGATATATTCTAACATCTAAATTGTAGAGAAAGGAAAGGAATCGACGCAAAGATTAGGGAACGATGCTTCACTGAAATTTAAATCCAAGGGTGGTGAACGGGTGGTAAACCAGCTGTTCTTTTCTGAGTAACAACTTAGATTCAAAAGCTTCTCCACGACAGACAATCATCATGGAGGATGCTTAAGTTTTAGAAAGACTTGAATAATCTACTCGGGTCAGAACTCTGTTACTGACTAATGCTTTGGAAAAATGGCCTTTGCTTCCTCAACATCTATAAGAGCACGTTAAGCCTGTTGCTCCGGCAAACAATATACCAAGAAAACAACTGTACTTGCTTAAGAAACTAAAGTGTTGGTATTTATGTGAATCAGTGTACTGTCAATCCAGAAAACAGCAGTCTCCATGTGATCAAGAGGCACATATGGAGTTTTGGCTGCAAACAAGCTGAGCCTAGTCAAGCCTAGGATTAGTCAAGCTTAGTCCATCAAGCTTATCTAGCTTTTAAATGTGGTCATGCTGTTTGTAAACAGCTGGACCAGAATGAACCACACCATTTTGGAAAACAAATTTTTTTGGTGTCTATGATTATCGATGTAAAATTTACTGGGCTGCACATCGGGAGTAGCTCTCCCTCCTCCCGAATCCTACGTCTAGGTGAGAATCGATCTCAAGTCCTTTGGCACGATGCCAAGAGATTCTACCATCTAAACTAGCAGTTAACACCGTTTTTTTATGTTATCGTTCTGGCAAGTTCTTCTGCTGCTTATTATTGGAGCAGATAACACTAAAGTACAACTTAGAGCAGTGAAACGCTCCTAAACTCGCCAGCCTCTTTATAACCTTAAAACACCATTTTTCTTTAGTACGAATTATTGGATGCAATGGCTTTTCAAGAATGCCTCTAGGCTCTAGTGGCTCGGGTTGTATTTGCAGTCTCTATCCAAAGCATAAGATCTGGTTTTTTAGGGCTCTGCTGAAGCAGTTCATCTTGGCCTGCACCTAATGAAGCAACGTTGGCCAAAACTAAAGGATAAAAGTTGGGATTACTCAAAGAGGCAAGGCAGTGTGGTCACTACTGATTTGGACCTCTCATAGCTTCTTGGATCATGAGATTTTAGCCTACTAATTTTGAGTTCACTCTCATAGCCTCTTGGATCATGAGATTTGAGCCTACTGATTTTGAGTTCATTATATCGGTTAGGCTTGTTAGTCTTTCGTACCTCTTGAGGATGCAAGACTATGTTTTGATAAGCAAGGTCGTTTATCATTTAATGTTGTGCCATCTCTTGTCAGGTGGCTCGATGTTGCAATAGCGATTTATCTTCATTGCAATATCTATTTTTGAAGTGTAGTGTAAACCAATAACTGATCTTAAAGGAATTTGCAATCAAACAAGCTCCATGAAGACCAAGATGTTGCTTCCTTTTGAATTGGCTGAAAGCTACCTCTTGCTATCGAGCGCGTACCTCTGACTTTAAATGCCAATTAAGTCGTAAATAGTAACAATTAACAATTACAGATAGAATTAAGAGTTAAAAAGTAGTTTGGATTACTCGTTAATTGCACTACAATTGGTTCGGTAAGAAACAAATGGGCACGCATGCAATGATAACTACACTTATGTTGAATTTCTTTGTAGTTTTTCTCGTGGATTTTTCTTTATTTCATATGCAAATCTCTACTCTTTACAATATTTCATCACATACAACGAATACAAATCTTGTACTAGTACATCTATCTAATGTTGGGCACAGATTCCACATCTCACCTAACTGTCTATTGGTTGTATTATCCTTCAAAATTTTCCAGCTCAAGATGCAATTCTTGATCCTCCCCTCTATCTGTGCAATGATCATTTTTGTACTACTGTTTTGCTGAATATAATTTTTTGTATTCCTGGCCTCCCAAATGCAGTATACTGTAACTGCTAATGCCAATTTACTCAGTGTGCTTCTCATACTTTTCCCTATAAACTGCTCACATGCTTGCTGAAAAGGGTATCCCATGAATTCAGGTTCCCTCCACATGTAATCTGTTTGTCACATGCCTGCAGAAAAGGACTTGTTTCGCTTAAACCATGTGGGAAAACGACCGGACTAACCCGAGAGGTGCTCCACTTATGCACGGTTTGCGTGTCTCAAAGGTTGTCCCCGTTCGCACACGGGGAAAGCGTGTCACTTTTTGGGATCCTTCATCATTTCTTGGCGTGGACGGATTTCACAATCTATGTGGTAATGTGCCCCGCCATGTGTATTATAACAGCCAAAACTAGTTTACGTATCCCGCGGTCCCAAAACTTTCCCCCATAAACTTGTGCAAGCATATTGTAGGATTTGAGATTATGTGCTTTGGTGTTTTGTGGGTGGGGCTTGGGGGGGGGGTACGTGGAGGGACTAGCTTTACTTTCACACAAGTCAAATTCTGCGAGAGCACAAGTATTGATATGCAACGACGCTTGTCTGTTTGTGCAGATCCAGTTATTTGTACTATTGCAACCAAATGCAAAAGCAACTTTGCCAGTGTACGAATTCAGTCTTTAAAAAATCCAAAAGCAAAGTAAGTGGAGGTCCTTGCCGAAGGACCTTGCTACACTCTTGCAATGCTTAAGAATTTGATTCTCCCTACGCTTAAAACACACACAAAAAAAAAGACGGGTATTAGGAAGTGCTAAAAGCTTCAGGCAAAGTTTCTATTTGCATTGGTTGCAAGAATATAAACGCCTTGATTTTCTGCACAAAATGCTAATAAGGTGGAGAAGTACATTGACACAAGTCGGTTTCTACAAGAATGCAAGTGCAGATGTGCGGAGATGCTTGTCATTCCTACTACTTTTCTAGTTATCATTTATGTATCGGTTGGAATAGGAGAAACGACTTGGGGATCTGTACAAACCGAAAACCACCCTCGCAATAAATATACCTGCATTTCTTACGCGTTAAGGGACTTGTATCACCGACAACCTCCACTCATGCAGAGTTTGCGTGTCTTGAAGCTTGTCTTTGTTCGCAAAATAATTAATCCCCTTGTTCAGAGATTAGGCCTTTAGCGTGCGACTGCTAGAATGGCAATCGCTAAACTAGGCCATTAGCGACCGCTTTTGCGACTGCTGTCATCACTGGTCGCTATACACGCCTGTTATCTCTTGCTATAATATCGAAGAGTGCGTTTACTCCTGATTGAAGCTTACTTAAATAATTCGTTCACCATTGCCTGTCTTGGACCAACTTAACTGTTACTGTACTATATTTTGAGTAATCTAGGTTAAACAGGCATTTCATAGCGACTGCCATGTGCAGTTACTATTGACTTTAGACTTGTAGCAGCCTCTTGTGTCTGGAGTTTCATATCTTGGTTAGGTAAAAGGTGGTTGCAAATTGCTTCAAGCTTAGTCATCACCTTCACTTTTTGTAGTTTTGGTAATCCTCTGATTAATACTCAGAGCATGTCGAAAGCAATCCACTTAGTATTTTCGAGTATTCCCTGCACTTATTGTTGGCTGATAATTGCACAAGTTCAATTGTCCTTCTGTAGGCTGATATGTGGGGTCATAGATTTATGTATGGATATTACCAGAAATTACCTTTTTTGATAAACACACATTGGCTGTTTCAATGAGTTTGTTAATTAAATTTTTTTGCTCCATGCAGCGTGGACTTGAGCCTAAAGTTGATGACCGTGTGGGCAAGAGGACGTAAGAGTGAGAAGGAAAGAAGGCTTATGAGGTGCGAGAGTGCCAAGACTTTTCAGCTTACTCCATCTTCTCCATTTATACTCGCACGAACGAGAAACAATGGTGATTGCATAGGAAGGAATCCCTTGGTGATTGGCAATGACGATTGTAACGAGTATCATGCAGACGGAACAACTTCATGAGGTCATACATCGAGTCAATGAAGAAATCACGACAGATACAGCAGCAAATACATAAGTTTATGTAGTGTATTGTATTTTTAGTTCCTACTAGTAGTGAAGAGAGTGTTAGCCATCATTCTTTTGGTTGAATAAACTTACGAGACTTCTAGTGTATTTAATTGTATGTGCCGTCATGTGTATGAAATTTGGTGTTGCCATTGCAATAACTGCTTTTTGTTTGATCCGACGAGTTCAGGTTGACAGTGTAATGATTTTGTTTACTGATTTTACCGAATCAAATGCAGAATTCAGGACGACTCTAAAAAATGAAAGGATTATTGACCGCAAAAATTAAATGCTAACAAAAAATCAGCGACCGCTTCTGTAGTCGTTTATCTGGTCAACACGATCTCTAATTCAAAAATAATTAATTGCCAAAAGAGATTTAGCGACGAATTTTTGGGACTTACTCATGGTTTCTTGGCGTGGGCGGACTTCACAATCTATGTGGTATTGTGTCCCGCCATGTGCATACAAAAAGTAACCTTGGGGTGCTTAGACATAAGCATTTCACCAATAAAAAAATATTAGTATTTTCTTCTGCACAGAAACGACTTGGGCATTGGCACGTACCAACAAGCACCTTCACGCAAAGTACTTGCTTTTCTGTAGAAAACGACTTGTGTCAGCTAAACCGTGTACATTGCTTTTCTGCAGAAAACGACTTGTGTCACATAAATCGTGTACAACCTTGGCGCGCAAGCGCGAACGCACTATCCTGCAAGGTGCTCCACTTGTGCACGGTTTGATCATAGTTGAAGCTTGTCTTCGTTCGCTCACAGGGAAAGCGCGTCACTTTTTGGGATCCTTCATGGTTTCTTGGCGTGGGCGGATTTCACAATCTATATGGCATTGTGCCCCGCCACGTGCATACGAAAAGTAACCAATTTTTTTTATAGGGGAAGGGCTTATGTTCGAGCACCTCAAGGTTTCTTTTCGTATGCACATGGCGGGGCACGATACCACATAGATTGTGAAGTCCGTCGATGCCAAGAAACCATGAGTAAGTCCCAAAACCTGACGCACTTTGCCCGTTTTGCGAACGAAGACAAGTTTCAAGACAAATCAAACCATGCATAAGTGGAGCACCTTGTGGGATAGTCAGGTCGTTTGCGCTTGCGCGCCAAGGTTGTACATGGTTTAGCTGACACAAGTTGTTTTCTACAAAAACGCAAGTACTTTGCTCAAAGGTGCTTGTCGGTACGTGCCGATGCCCAAGTCATTTCTGTGTAGAAGACAATACTAATATATATTTTTTTTTATTGGGGAAGAGCTTATGTCCGAGCACCCCAAGGTTACTTTTCGTATGCACATGGCGGGGCACAATACCACATAGATTGTGAAATCCGCCCACGCCAAGAAACCATGAAGGATCCCAAAAAGTGACGCGCTTTCCCTGTGAACGAACGAAGACAAGCTTCAATCGTGATCAAACCGTGCACAAGTGGAGCACCTTGCGGGATAGTCATGTCGTTTGTGCTTGTGCGCCAAGGTTATACACGATTTAGCTGACACAAGTCATTTTCTACAGAAACGCAAGTACTTTGCACGAAGGTGCTTGTCGGTACGTGCCGATGCCCAAGTCGTTTCTATGTAGAAGAAAATACTATTTTTTTTATTGGGGAAGATCTTATGTCCGAGCACTCCAAGGGTGTTAACATGTTCCCCGCCATGGGTATAGGTTTACGTGTCTTGAAGCTTGTCTTCATTCGCACACAGGGAAAACGCATCACATTTTGGGATCCCTCATGCTTTCTTGGCGTGGACGGATTTCACAAGCTATGTGGTATTGTGCCCCCCAAGTAACGTTGGGGTGCTCGGACTTCCCCTACCAAAAAAGGTTTAACATTGCATCTGCACGGAAATGACTTGAGCATCGGCACATATTGACAAACACACTCGCATATATGTACTTGCATTCCTGTAAAAAATGACTTGTTTCCGGCAGAACTGTCTACAACCTCGGCGCGCAAGCACAAATGACCTGATTATCCTTCAATGAAGGATGAAGTTTTGTTACGCGGGTTTTATGCTGTGTGTAAATTTTGACTTTGTAGTGCCTTGAGACTGCTCAACGTCAATTACAGCCTGTGAACGATACCTGTCACTTGTTTTTTCCTTAAGCTTCTAAATGGGTTCTCAGTTGCAATTCTCACATGAAATGTTTTGTCTGCCAGCTTGTAGAGGGGTACCATGATACTGAGAAGAGATATGTCAATGTGAATAAGTGAGTTGGGTGTAGACACAAGTCATTTCCATAAAGTATGAGTAGCGTGCAACACTCTTAAGAGTTGTACTATGAACGACAAACAACACTCAATCAGTGTTTTATTAGATTGCACAAAGATATGGCTTTGTTTCTAACTTTTTGGTGGCCTGACTAGTTTCAGTGGTACAACTCCTGGTCTACAATAATGCAAGTGACTGGATGCTACGAATCTTGTCAGGTTGTGTTAATATTCACCCATGTGTTATTATATTTTGGCACGACCCTCCTACAATATATTGTGTATTATTGAACAACATTTTCTGGGGTCAAATAACACTCACCTAGATTCGGCTATGTTACACAAAGATATGGGTTGTGTTTGTGGAGTTTTTTCCTTAAATAATATTGTATTAGCTATCTACTTCAATTTTAAACTTCTTTATCCGCATACCACATTTTTAGATGTCGCGGTTTAGAACCACGATGTTATAGAATAAAACTTGATTCCAAAATTATATCTTATTTTATTTGTCTAATTTAAACAGAATTGTAAGAACACTTGGAAAGAAAAAGAGAGCGAGGTTGGGAAATAGAGATCGCAGATGAAAACCACTTCTTCTTACAAAATTGTGGTTTGTAACAACTTCGATAAAGGTTGAATGATATCACTCGCCTTCGAGGACCACGTTTTCAATAAAAATTGTGCATGTTTTTATAAACGTTTTCTATTGAAATCGTGGTTTCTAACCACAACTGCAATTGAAGTGAAAGCCAAAGCTCTATTTATTATCAATCGCGTTCGATAACAATGTTTTCAATAGAGATCGTTGTACTTGCAAGCGTTAGGCAACTGAAGCCGTTGTTACAACCCATAATTTATGTTGGAATTGTTGTTGCGTACGTGTTCATGTCGTGGTTCTTAAACACGTGGTAAAGGCAAATCGTGTTTCCTAAAAAGAAAATATTCTTTTCACATATTCAGTGATTGCTAGCAACAGTTTATAGGTATGTATGGAACTTTCAACAACTCGACGGTTTGGTGCTCTTTAAAAATGGTCATGACTTAAATGGGCATGCACTGCAAGGGTTGAATATTTCAGAACCAAGTTACTGGTAAAGGTGGTGATAAAATTATGATTTGACACTAAAGAAAATCCAGGTCGATTGTTGGCTGCAATCATGTAGATGGTATAGTGTGTAGACACTTGATAATTAGTCATGTTGTATTAATCACGTGCATTGTTGACCACTAATCATTTGTAGTCATCTGCATTAGAATATAACGTGCTGCACCATTGAGATTTTAAAAGTAAAATACAGAGAATCAGTATGTCGACATGACCACGCTGATAAACAAGTTAGTCTCGACACTAACCATTTTCAGTCATCTTTATCAGACATTGGAGCATCAAAAACAGATCCAGTTTCAAAGCTCATAGTCCAGTTTAATTGTGCTTCATTGTTATTGCCATCTGCATAGCTTTCACGCGCCATACGACAAAAGTTATGCCTACTTTGATGAACTCTCATTCTATTATTTTCTTCACGTATGCGATGCAGTGCCTATTCAAGCTCCATATGTGTATTCCGAGGCATGTTGACTGCCTTTTGCCGAATTACGGGTATATTCATGCGTCATGAATCAGCTATGAAGACCTTACATTCATTCAACTGATAAGACCATTCTGCATGTAATGTACTAACATATGGTCTTGAATAACGCAAACTTTGACGCAAAGAATAATGAAATTCATCTTCGCCCGCCTAGTAACAGCCCATTGCTTCATAAATGTCTCGTGAAGTATATGACATTTTCAAGATTCTTGTGCAACAAAGATCGTACCACTCCATGCCCTTTGCCCTTCATCCACTACACATACTTATATAAGGGTGGATAACAACCCACTTTAATAAAAGCTGCAGGTTCAATTTTATGAGATGTGACAAGTCAATGCAAGTTTGTTTAAAGTAATTGATGAAAATCCTTTGCAGATGTATTAATTGTTGAAAAGATAATAGTTCATTATGAGCTTCATCCTTCCTTGAACTGTAATTCCATAGTGACGGACAATTCAGCGTAAACAATTTATAGCTATAGCACAATCAACGTGCAGTTGATTGTCGCCAGATTGATATGACGTGCTAATTTGG